>JAODAL010015380.1:0-84080 GCA_025379985.1 Phyllomedusa bahiana | reverse complement strand
CAAATCAAATCAGGAGAAATCGCCAATGCCAGAGAGAGAACAAAAATGAATAAAATTTTTTTTCCCCTTTAAAAAACAAAATTTTTAGGGGACAAGAAATTACACGAACAATAAATCCACAATGAATTCGGGGCTGTTTTATCAGAGAGCATTACTTGTATGGTCCCCAAAGCCCCCCCTGTCTAAAAGGCCGCTGTGAGGGTAGGGGGAATGCGTTTTTTCGGGAGATCAGATACACATAACTGCATATACAGGATGCTGTGTTTGTTTTTTGGGCCAGGCAAAAACTAGCTAAAGGGGAAACCTACCCCAGATTTTCTTGTCACATCAAAGTATAGACCAGTACTTTGGGGGCGGGTTCCCAAAGTAATAAAATTTTGGGTACGCTTGAATCAAAATTTACGAGATAAAAAAAATGTTTCCCAAAAATTTTAAAGTTTCAGTTCACACGACTAAACTAACTTAAAAGGAATCAAAATCAAAAATGACCTTTTTTTAAAAATTTTTCTTAGGGGGGGGAAAGCCGGGTTTTGATTTTCTCCCGAAGACCCCATTTTTTGATATCCATTTTCCCCTTTATGTGTAACTAGTTGAAAAAAACCCTTTTCACCTATAAAATGTAAATTCAAGACCACTTTCTTGTGAAAACATTTTCAATTTTAACCCAAATTTCATTTGGCCCACATGGGATTTTTTAATGGAAACACACTCAATAGGATTCCCCTAAATTTTCGGGCCCTTTTTTTTAGAGTTACCCCCAAGTGGCCCTAGTGCCCTTTTTTGACTCAACAACAAGCTGCAAATATAAAAAACACCTACCGGACTTTTGGGGCTCATTTTTTATTAAGGTTATTTTTAGGGAGCTTTAAAAAACAGGTTAAAAAACTTTAAGGGAAAAAAATTTAAACACTCCTAAAAATACCTCAAACCCTTTTTGCATTACCATATTCTGAGAGCCATAATTCAGTTTTTTTGAGTACAAGCTTTTGGGGGCTTAATTTTTTTTCAGAAAGGGGTTGGGTTTTAAATTTGGGGACCATTTCTTTGGGGGGCACACCTTTTTAAACGCTGGGGCCCTTTTTAGGGGGTAGTAAACGAAAAAAACTGCAAAATTCCGTTTTGGGTTTTTTTTTTTAAATCCTGAAATCCGGGATTTTTTCCCTACAGCCACTAACCTAATTTGGAACACTTCCAATTTTGTAAAACAAATTCTATCCAAAACTTTTTAGTATACAGATTATAAAACTAATTTTAACAAAAAAAAAAGTTTTAAAAAAATGTTTTTTAAAATTAAAGGGGGAAAATAAAACTAGGGGTCTGCTATAGGGCACCCTATAAAAACAAAACCCATGGAAGATGTACTCCCCCCGGCCAAAAAGGGTGAGGGAGCTAATCTAATGAGTTATTATGGGCAACTTCCCAAATACCCAGACTAAATTGGGGGAAAATTAAAAAACCCGGGGGTCTCATAAAGGAAACAGTTTTTTTTTTTAAACAAACTAAAGATAGTTACCTTTCCCAACTGTGCAAAGGGGCAAATACAGGGAAGTTCCTTTTTGGACTCATTTACTAACAAACCAGAAGCCAAAAAGGGTTTAGGGTTTTAGGGGGAACCCAGGAAATTTGACCAAAAATATAAAAACATTTCCATTTTTCCTTCAATAGATATTTTGTTGGGGGAACCCAAAAAAACATTGAATTTTTAGGAAGGCCCAATTTTAACTCTTAGAGAGGCCCTAAACCGAATTTTACTGGGACAAAATCTTTTAAAAATTTAAAAAAAAATAATAAATGGGGAAAACTTTAAAAATTTTCTTAAAGGGGAAACGGGCGCCCTTTTTTTAATTTTTTTTTTCTTATTAAATCAAGACCCATCCAAATTCTTTTCCCTCAAGGCCGTTTCCTATTTTCCCCAAATTTTAGATTTCTCAAATTTGGGCCCCGTCTATAAAATTTATTGTGGGGGAAAAACATTCTTTCTTTTTCACTGCTTTAACAGCAGTCAGAGAGATTTCTTTATGCGCTTCTTGCACTAGGATTCTTAAGACAATTCTTTTCCCATAGATTGTATGGGGAAGTTTTCTAGGTAGGGGGGTTTTCCCTTTTTGTAACTGGTGGATTCTGTGTTATTTTGTACACATTGGTGTCCCCCTTTTTCAGTTTGGCCCTGCTTTTACTGTTTAATGAGCACATCCCTTGACAGGAAGTGTCAGAAAATTTTTTTAAGACTAAAAGGGGCCAAATTTGAAAATTCGGGACTTAAGAATTATTAAAAAATATTAAAAGGATATGGAAAATTTAAAAAAAAAAAAAAACAAAAACAAAATTCCAAAAAAAAATTTAAATTTTAACATAAAAATGTGATTTAAAAAAAGGGAACATTTTTTATGACACTTTCCCCTTTTAAAAGGCCCCCCACTGGGGGGGAAAAGGTACATCCCTTATGGAAATAAAATGATTAAAAACCCGGGAAAAAAAAAAACAATGTGGATCAACAAGATTAAAGGGGGGGCAATAAATAACAAAAAAAAAAGGTTTTTAGCTACTTAAAAAGGAGGGCAGTGAAAAGGCACTAAAAAACTAAAGGAAAATACGGGAATTTTAAAAAAACGTAAAAAAGATAAAGACAGCAAGCTGGGGACAGGAAAAAGCATATTGCCAAACAGGTAAAACCCAAATTTCCAAAAAAAAAATTTTTTGTTTTATAAAAAATAAAAAGATTAAAACAGAAAAAAGTTTTCCCTTTTAAAAAATAGTGAGGGAAAGGGATTTTGGGGGGTGTAAGGGAAACCTATTAAACAAATTTTTTTTCTACTGAAATTTTTCCCAGGAAACTGAAATTCCTGTTTATGGGTAAGGGATAAAAGGGAAAAATCCCCCTTAAATGTTTTTTGTCTAAACCCCGGAAGAAATGCAGCTCTGCCCCAGGAAAGGGTTAAAATAAAAATAAACTAAACACCCCGGGCCTTTATGGAAAACACCCCCGCGTTCCCAAGGGAATTTAAATAATGTGATAAAAAAGGCCCCCATTTTTAATATTTATGGACTGTAAAAAGTAACCCGGTATGTCCCAAAGGTTGGCCCCATAGAAATTTTGGTTTCAAAAATTCAAAAAAGGGGGAAAAAGGAATTTTGGGGGGGAAATATAGGGCCCCGGGGAAGTTTAACCTCTGTTGTAGGTAAAAAAGTTTTATGGTTTTTTAGAATGCCATCCTGAAGGGAAATCACTGAATTTTTTAAAAAAATAAAAAATGTCCCAGCCAGGGGTGGGGTTTGGCAAAACCCAAGCCCCCACCCGCCCCCCTCAATTTCCCCAAAACCCCCGACTCCCACTCCTCATTTTCATGGCGCATGTTTAATTTATAACTTTAATGTAGTTTAAAATGGTAACCTCAGGCTGTTTATCACCTTATGATACCAATAATCAAGCTATTTGGGTTTAGAACAGACACTTACAAGCAAAAGTGTAACAATGTTTTGATCTTTTGAACACTTGTTAGTAGAGTTGAAGAAAAAGCTGTATTTGTATCCAAGCCCAGTCTGCACTAACATTGGGAATGTGTAGAAGAGACCTGGGATCAGATTTTGGTCAAGATATGCTTGAACCCGATTCAGAGCCCAGAAGGATTCGGGCAGTATTGAAAACCAAAGGTGGATTTCCTAAATACTAACAAAAAAATTTAAAAACTAACATTTTGTTTTTTAGGAGCAAAATTGTAAACTAAGCAGATGCTTAATATTGCAAGTCAAATTTATGTATATATGGTCGATGACTGTATAAACAATTAAAATAGCCTCTGAAACAAAGCTGTAGTGGATGGAGAGATATGGAGCCTGAAAGTTACAAGTTCAAATCATTATTACCCTTTTGCTTTTAGTGTAAAATATATTTATTGGACATGACTTTAGGACACAAAAAATTGTAAATAATGCAAAACACTGCAGGAACATTTGTGAAGTCTCTGAATTTGTTCTGAGAAATAGTATTGCCTCCATCAGAAACCTGCATACATGACCTCACATCTGATCTCATTATTTCCAGGCTTTGAGAAAGGGCCTCGCTACTCTAACTTGGGTTGGTGGCAAAGTGGTGACCACAGGGGCAACATCTCTAACAATGTCAGGTGTATAAGGAATTGGCCTCAGCCACAGTCAGTTTTGATGAATGGTTGGACTCTTTTACCTCTTTGAAAACAGGTGAAAAATTTTGCTGAACTCTGTTTGCCCTGGGAGCAGAATAATTTCCCCTGGGGCAGCGCTTTGCCTGCTCCAGGTCATCAATTACACTCCCTATGTGATGAGGCTGAAGATCTGGAAGCAGTAGCACTGGCAAGACCCAACTCCTCTTGCTCTTTGCAAATTCATCGAACTAACTGGACCAAATTATTATATTTTTTGGGAGTCGGAGTCGGTCCCTTTTATGACGACTCCGACTCCTGCAAAATTGCCACCGACTCCGACCCCACGACTCCGACTCCACAGCCCTGGTCCCAGCATGGGTTTATAAAGGATCGGTCTTGACAAACTAATCTCATCAGCCTCTATGAGTGGAGATTAGCTTTAGACTGTATCAGGGGTGGGGCATTGGATGTCATATCTAGGTTTTTCTAATGCATACTGTGCCACATAAAGGTTGATATGTAAAATGAGAATGTTTGGACTGGAAGGAAATGTTTGTAAATGAGTAAGCAACTGGCTCAGCGATAGAAAACAAAGGGTGGTGATTAATCGGACTGGATCCCTGTTACTAGTGGGGTAACACAGGGGTCAGTATTGGGGCACTTTTTATGTCTTATATATCATTCATTAATGGACGCCTTACAGTAGAATTGCACAGTGAGAATATCATATCTTTGCGGATGATACTATGCTCTGGTAAAGTGTGAACAAAGTGGGAGATGAGGTTTAACCACAGATAAATGCACGGTTATGCAACAGGGGAATGGAAAATTCCATTCTCACGATTAATAGTTAAATGGAAAAACGCTGAAAAAAGTGAGTATGGAGAAGGTCTTTGGGAAAAACGTGTAGTCAAGTAAACTTAATTGTAGCTGCCAGTGTCAGGCAGCGACTGTCAAGGAAAAAAAGATTATGGGGTGTAATAAAATGGGCATAGGTGCACATGATGAGAAAATCATTCTCCCATCATTCTTGACTTATAAGTTAACGGTCAGACCACACATGAATATTATTTTACCGGTGTTACAGTTTTGCGGCACCAGTGGCACAGGAAAGACAGTGTGTGAAGAAGCTTGAAAGACAGGTTCAAAGGCGGCAAACATAAATAATTAAATGGACTGGGTGGACTGCAATACCCAGAAAGATTAGCAAGATTTAAGGATGTGTCACGGTTGGAGAAATGGACAGCTTCGAGGGGACATAATAAATATGTTTAAAGTACATTAAGGTCTATTATAGGTCGATCGCTCCCAAGATCTATTTATATCAGGACTAGTTCGAGAACAAGGGGGCATCCTTACCTCTAGAGGAAAGAAGGTTTCTACATAAACATAGAAAGGGATTCTTTTCTGTAAACCCAACGAGGACTCTGGAACCTCTTACCAGAGGAACTTGTCACGGTGATATTCACTATAGAATTCAAAATGTGCTTGGAGCATTTCTAGAGTGCCAAATAATCTATAAAGTTATCGTGACTAGGATTCTGGAGAAGTTCGTTGATCTCACGGAGTTTATTCTTGATTGGCGTATTGGAGATCAAGGAGGAATTTTTTCCTTACAATGAGGAAAATTGGTTTCTATCTCATGGGGTTTTTGCCTGTCTCTGGATCAACTATAGCACAATGGGCTGAACTGGATGGACGTCAGTCTTTTTTTGGCCTTACAAACTATGTAACTGCGTCACTTAAGAATAAAAACGACTATTGAATTGCAGGGAGGTAAAAAATAAAAAAAAGTCTGCTGGTCTTTTAGTTGCCTTTCAGGCCTGGTGCTTAAGGGGTTAAAATTCTCCTTTCAGCATCCTTGCTGTGAGGTAAGGATGTTCAACAGCTAGATGGACCACTGGAACTCATGCAGATTGGTAAGGTTGCCGTGGCCATATGGAGGTCAGCAATCATGAACCAAACCTGTCTTTGCCGACAATGTGTTTATGACTGAGGCGTTGTCTTCATTCTTCAGGCTCTGGGTAGGAAGAAAAAGAAAACATTTCATCACAGAACTGGGAGAAGGCATTAATTCCTACAGGATTGTTACCCTCTTATGAGAAAGGTCTAGAGAACTTTCAAACCTGGCGGAGTCTTGTACTGAGGTGCAAAGATCTCTGGGTTAGCCGAGCCTTCAGTTTAAGTAATCTGTAACGGTGATTTTCTTGTCTTCATGTTCGAAGGACCAGAAAGAGATGTGATTTGATCTTTGGCAACAATGATAATCTGCTTGACGCACGAGTGTACTCGCACTTTTTCATTTATATATTCTGCCTGGGTAAAGTCAGTATATACAGTGTCAAGTCACATTATTATGAACACCAGCTACTGTTCATAGATAACAGATAGACTTCCAGGGAGTGGCTCAGTAAGGTCCCAGTAGGTTATATCTGGAGCCATGCTGACTGGAGTACACCCTTAAAGGGGTTGTCTCACTACGAAGATTATAGTTGAAAGTGTGGGGACCAAAAATCTAAGATGGTTCCAGCTTGGCTTTACTATTGCAAAGTGCTACGGTTTTAAGAGAAACGGATGTTTTTACATGTGCTTAGCAACGGTTTTGTTTACTGGTAGGAAGCATTACTGTCCATGCCCAGGTCGTGGCAAAGTGCTCTTGTTTTAGCTAATCTGAGAACGGTTTCTGGTTTTACATGTGCTTAGAGTAAAGGTGTTTGTTTACTGGTCAGGGAAGCATTTCTGTCCTGCAAAGGTCGTGCTCATTGCAAAGGAAAGGCTGTTAATGAGGAGGGCAGGAATGTAGTTGTATTGGCAGTCAAGGAGCGAAGCAGTGAAGAGGATTTACACTATACACATCACACACCCACTGCATGTCCTAGCGACTGCTTGTCTCCTCCCTTGCCTGCCAATAACACATCCCGGCCTCCTCCTACCTTTAACTGCATTTCCGTTTGCAATGTGTGGCACGACTGGGCAGGACAGACTGCTTCCCCTGACCAGTAAACACACCCCTGTTGCTTAAGCACATGGTAAACCAGGCCCGTTCTCTAAAAACCATTTAGCAACTTTGCAAATAGTAACCAGGACGTACATCCTGTAGATTTTTGGTTCCACATTTTCAACTATGATCTAATATAGTGTGACAAACACCTTTAAGCTGATGGAGGCAGTAAACCATAGAGCTGACATGACAGAGTGAAAGTGTTAGAACACGACAATTCAATTGGGTTGAAGTCTGGAAAGATTAAGGCGGGCTAGGTATCTTACTTAGAAGGCTTGTCATGCTCTTCTAAACCTAGTTTGTATCTGTCATTCTGGTTGTGTGACATGTCTTGTTGGAAGATTCCATCTGCAACAGGTAAGAAAGTCAGAGTGTATGGGGTGTACATATCTTACAAGGTTGGGATATTTGTACACACAACGTTGAGTTGACGGTCTTCCTACATGGATGAGGGGTCAAGATAAAAGCACGGAAATCATTCCACAGCGCCACATAAGCTTGGTACTATATTTCGCACTTTAGCATTGGTTGCAGAGGCTGTTTACTAGCATCTATCGTTTTTTGTCAAGACATGCCAATCCATTCAGTAAAGCAGAAAATGTGACTCGGAGAAGGCAACCCTTTCCCAATCAGCAGAGGTCCAATAACAATACTGCCAAAAAAAATTCTGCTGATGCAACTTCATTAGCCGAGGAGCAGTGATTATCCATCTGCTTTAGAGCCACAAATGCAGTAGTGCTGAACTGAGGTTTCAGACAAACGTGTGGCAGCCACCTGGTTCATTCTAGCAGTAAACTGCTCCACTGAAGCTTGTCGATCCATGCACATTTGTAATCGATGATCCCCTCTTACTTGGCAAGAGGTGCTCTACATTCAAACCGGTCGCCTGCACTACTATCTTATCTGTCCCGGCCGGCAAATAAAAACTCCCTGCCAATCAGTAACGAGTTTGCATTTCTTGCCAGTGTTAACCCATCAGCAGCGAGTTTACCAAGTCCCTGGCCGGCAGAGGCTAGAATGCAAGGTGCAGTGCATGACACTGGTTCTGCGGGCCGCAGACGCTGGGACAGGGCAGCACGTGACAGCAGCTTGTCACTGCAGGAGGCTGCTACCAGACGTGACAATATAGCTCACGGCGAGGTCTCCCTGCACACAGACAAGTAACTGAGCGGGGAGGAGAGACGGAATCCACAGTTCTCTATGAGAACTGTGGATTAAAGTAACTGGCTGGACAGGATTCCAGCACGTACAGCCCGACATCAGGCACATTAGTTTAAAACCTCCCGTATGCCAGTATCGGGCGCATTACAGACCGCCCACGGCACTTTGTAATGCGCCTGATTTCTGGGGGGGTGTATGGGAGGCGGGGCGCACCAGAACCGCGACGAAGATACAGATTTATAGCTTCGCGTTACAGCAATTCCAGGCTCTGTTTACCTGCTGGATCAGGTAATAACACTTTCAAATGTGGTTTACCTGATCCAGAATGACGTGTCTGCGCCAGAATGCGCCTGTTCTTATGACCCGAAGTAGAGCGGGTCCATAAATCAGGCGCATTCTATACAATATTATGGTCAATAGTTTTAGCATTTTAAACGCCAAATATCATACATGTCTACCATTGATGTTCCCAGAAGGAACATACGACCTGAAGCAGGACATCAAGGTTGGAGAAGGATTGGTTCAATGACAATTGAAGTAGAGTTGCTGCATTGGCTCACAGTCAACCAGACCTCAACCCAATCATACTTTGTGGGTTGAGTTGTAGAATAAGGCTGTATTCCATACAAGTACAGTCTGCACCTAACATTGGGTATTTGTAGAAGAGACCGGAGATCAGGATTTTGAGTCAGACATGCTTGTATCTGATCCAGAGCCCAGAAGGATTCAGGCAGTGCGAAAGCAAAGTTGATTTACCCAAAATACTTACAAAATAATACAAATTACACAATTGATTTTTAGGAGCAAAACTGTACACAATGCAAACGTTACTAGGACAAGATTCTGCAGAAACGAAGCGATGCTAAACTACTTGCAAGTCAAAGTGGTTGTACTAAGATAGGTAAGTTGTTTGTCTATCAACTTTGATGGTACGTCTCCCGTTCCTCCACCTCTCATGTTCAAAGCTGTAGTGGATGGTGAGTATGGAGCCTGAAAAAGATCAAAGTTCAATATATGTTACCAGATTTGCTTGTTAGTGTATGTTCTACCTTAAATTTGCTTATTTTATCATAAGGTGGATAAATAGCATGATGTTACAATTTTTAAATACCAGTAAAATTATTCACTAAACGTTTGCTTATGTTTGAGGAGTACAGAAGTTGGAGCCGGGAGTCAGAATCAGAGAAATTGAGGAGTCGAAGCTTTGGCTTGCCGACTCCACAGCCCTGGTTTCTGGGCAACATTGATTTTCAGCTCTCTTTAAAGATTATCGATTGGGTTCAGGTCGGGAGACTGGCTAGGCCAAGTCAGGACCTTAAAATGCGTCTTATGAGCACTCCTTAGATGCACTGGCTTTGTGTTTCGGGTCATTAGTCCTTCTGGAGACCCAAGCCACAAACCGCATCTGTCAGTGTCTTAATAAGGGAAGAAGGAGTTGTTGGCAACATCTTGACGACACAGGGCTCCTCCATCCTTCCATACATAATTTGGTGCAGTCGTCTGTCCCCTTTGCAGAAAAGCCCCACACTAAGTATCTTGTTTCACCCCATGATTCCACAGGTTGGGACGGTGTTCTTGTGGTTGTACTCATCCTTCTTTCTCCAAACGCGATGAGGGGGGGAAAAAGAATGGAGTTGATTACCTAAAAGTTCTATTTTGGTCTCATGTGGACCACATGACCTTCTCCCATGCCTCTTCTGGATCATCCAGATGGTCATTGGCGGACTTCAAATGGGCCTGGACATGTGCTGGCGTGAGCAGAGGGACCTTGCATGCCCAACAGGATTTTAATCTATGATGGTGTAGTGTCAAGACTGGTTGCAACCCTATTCAGGTCACTGACTAGGTCCTCCTCACCTTTCTCAGAATCTTGCATGAAGCCCCAAACCGAGGAAGATTGACAGTCATTTTGTGTTTCTTCCATTTTCTAATAATTGCGCCAACAGTTGTTGCCTTCTCACCAAGCTGCTTGCCTATTGTCTCGTAGCCCATCCCAGCCTTGTGCAGGTCTACAATTTTGGGCCACATGTATGAACCCGTTTAGGTCTAAAACTCATTCTTTTGCCCATAGGTTACTATGGGCAAAACAGTGAGTTTTAGACCCAAACAGTTTCATACATGTGGCCCTTTGTCTCTGGTGTTCTTTGGTCTCGGCCATGGTGGAGAGGTTGGAGAGTGATTGACTGAGTGGACAGGCATCTTTTATACAAGTAACAAGTTCACACAAGTGCAATTAATAAAGGTAATGAATGCAGAGTAGGTAGGTGATCAAATACTTATGTCACGGAATAAATTGCAAATTAATTATTTCAAAATCATACAATGATTTTCTAAATTTTTTTTAGATTCTGTCTCTCACAGTTGAAGTGTACCTACCATAAAAGTTACAGGTCTCTCTTTTTTTAGGTGGGAAAACTTGCAAAATCGGGGGAGTTAAAAAATCCCCAGTAATATTCAAATTATAATTTATTCACCAAAAACTATATAAAAACCAAAAATAAATATAAATATATATACATACACATTTTTACAAGTTACATTTTATTCACCTATAAGCCATTTTAAAGCCAGTTTTGTTTTTGTTTTTTGAAAAACCATGTATCACCCTGTTTTTTTTTATTTTAAATGACATTTTTTTTCTGACAGTGTCGGGCCTTTCGACTACAGGTGGAGTTCACTCTAGGAGCCCACCAGTGGAGTTAATTTTGGGGGCCTACCCTACAGCTGTAAATGACTGTATGTGAATCCTATACTCTGCCTCTGGCCTCTCTCTGCTTTTTTGCCTCTCTCGAGGATACATATGCAGTTAAAAAAACAACTCTAGGCCTTCCATTATTAGGGGCCCATTGGAGGTTTTCCCTGTTCCCCTGTGGGCCAGTCCAAGCCTAGTAGGGAAAACAGGGTGAACTCACTATCCTAACAAATTTTATATAATTTACATAACAGTCCAATAATCCAAAATATCTGCCACTTACCAGGTTTCACTGATGTCAAATTAAAGGGTCACAAAAAATGCCATGAAGAATCCCAGACCAGAAAATATAGAACAAGTCTTCAGATCAAATATATGTTAAAATAATATGACCATACAAATTCCCCAAAGAGTAATGCCATATTATAACACTGCAATCTTCCAAAATACTGCCATATATTACTCGCCAGATTAGTGTCCAAAAAGTATTATGGTAGTAACCAGCTATGTTGAAGTCCACATAATTGTGCCCTTCAAATACATAATGCTACCATTATGCCCAAATAACCATGCTAGTCACAGAGACCATGTAACAGATATTAGCAAATTCTCAAATTACCAATGTACATGGCAATTTATCAACTCTCCAGGAATATCCAGGAGACTCCCGTAGGGGAACTCTCCAGGATCCCCGGGAGAGCCAACAAGTCTCCTGCAGACAAGTGTCTGTCTCTTCAATGGAAGTTGTATCAGGATAAGGCCATGTTCACACATCTTAAAACTGGACGTATTTCAGTCCGTAATTACACGCCGGAGTGCGCAAATTACGGCTGGAATACATCCCAGTCATTACGATAATCCACAGTTCTCATAGAGAACTATGGATTACGTCTCCTCTCCCTGCTCAGCGAATAAGCAGCGGGGGGAGATAAGTGACATGTGAATTACCAGCGGCATATAGGCGCCGCTGGCAATGCAAGTCTATGGGCCGGCGAGGTGCTGACCCCCTGCTTTTGCCCCGCCCCCGGCCACACGGCGTAATTGCAGGGCGTAATTACGCCCTGCAAATACACCATGTGAACCTAGCCTAAAAAGTCATGAGACACTGTCCTGATGCAGTGATCTTTTGGGGGTGCAGGGGATCGAGTCCAGGCTAGAAGAAGTCATCATGGCGGTCTGGACCATATGGAGGAGAAGAGAAAGCAAATGACTTCAGTGTGAGAGAAGACGTCACTGTGAGTTACTAGATGTAACTGCACTGTAATCACTTATACTGTCCGCAGAGCACCATTAGAATACTACCAATCTTACTGCCATACAGTGACTATATAGTGGTAGATACCTCTATATGGTCAATGATTGGCAGAAGTATTGTAATAGTTTATATTTAGGAACAGTATGGAGGCATCATTCAGTCATTATATGTTGTCATATGCGGCCTAGTGATGCAGTATTGACCATATTGGTCTTGGTATACTGCAGAAACAGTATGATGATGATATTTGCTGCTTGTATAGCGGCACTATGTGGTATGACCTATTAATAGGTATTTATATATATATATATATATATTATATACACACACACACACACACACACACACACACATTTATTTACACAAAGATATTTTTTTTATAAATACATCCCAATAGACCTTAGCTGCTCCACTGTTGCTTCGGCGCTGAATTGCTGAAGGAAGCTGGGCAAGATTGGGTGTATGTGGGTAAGCCTAGCGGCATAGCATTCGCCACATTTTGAGACGAATGGCTATTATGCCATATACAGGGTGTATTAGGCTGCATGTGATAGGCATAATACATAGCAATAAAGCGATATTTTATTAAAGTGATCTCATAGTATAATCCCATCGTGGGACAGAAAAAAAAAAAAAAAAGCATTTCTCCAATAAAAAAATTGGTTTTGACACTTTTTCTAAAATTGATAAAAAGGTATTGATAAAAGGTGCCTGTAATGATCCAATGTATATAATTATCGTTTTAGTTAACCTCTCAGCGTCACATGACGTACACTTGCGTCATAGTGCCGTTACGGTTCTATGTAGCAGGATTATTCAGATTATTCCCTGCTGCTGATTGCAGTTGACACCCGGTGGTAACAGCAGAGAATGGAGCCAGCTCTGTTCCCTGCTGTTTAACCCTGTAGACACCACCATGATCGCAGCAGCAGTGCCTAACGGAATTAGAAAAGGTGTCATGCACTGTTTCTCACTCCGAACAGCACCTCTGCGGTGAGATCGCAGATTGTCAATTGGTTAACATGGTGGCTGGAAGCCTTGTGATGGCTTCCCTAACCGCCACGTCTCCTGTTTTATCACTTCCTGTCAAAAGGCAGGAAGTGATAAAACTCCCCCCCATAGTAAAGCTATCCTGTCATTTATCCTGTAGGGCGAACGCTGTAAAAATGAAGCCCAAAAAACAATGGTGGAACTGCGTTTTTCCCCCCCCATTTTCATGGCCAAACGCTAAAAAAAACTGTGAAATACCTATGCACCCAAAATGCACAATACACCCCTAGATGAGATCCATGAGTGGTGTTGAATCCAAAATGGGTCGACTTCTGGAAGGCTTCACCTGTTCTGGTACTTTGGGGGGCTCTGCAAATGCGACATGACACAGGCCAAAATCTGTGTTCCAAAAGCCAAATAACACTCCCTCCCTTGTACGCCCTGCCATGCGCCCAAACAGCAGGGTATTGCCAAACTTGAAAGGAATTGTGTACCAAAATTTGGGGTGCTTTTTATCCAGGATTCCTTGTAAAAATTAAACATTTTCAGCTAAAAATGCAGATTGGAAAAATTTTTTTTTTTTTCACAGCCTAACGCTAAAAAAATTTGTGAAACACCTGTGGGGTCGATATACTCACTGCACCCCTGGATATGTTCCTTAAGGGGTGTAGTTTCCAATATGGGGTCTTTTTAGGGATGTTTATTAAGTTTTAGCCCCGTAAGGTGTCCACAAACCTGAAATGGCGCCTAAATAAAATCGTAATGAAAATGAGACCCCAGAGTCCGGTAGGTGCTCCTCCTATTCTGGGGCTTTTGGTTGAGACAAATAGCGCAATAGGGCCACATATGGGATATCGCTGAAAATGGCAGAATCTGGGGAATTGATGTTGAGTTGCATTTACCTGATCACATCAACCATATTCCAGTGAATAATGAATAAAAATTGAAAATCTGCAAAAAAAAAAAAAAAAAAATGAAATTTCACCTACACTTTGCTTTAAAGGGGTTGTCTCACTACAAGGATGACTTTTTATGTTAAAGATCTTGCAAAAACAAGTCACTTTGCAATATATGCCCATTAACAGTGTCCTATCTATTCTCAAATATCCTCTCTTTTATGGGCTGCATCAGTTTCTCAGGTCGCTATAGCTACAGACCTGTTTAAAATATCCTGATAGGCTGCCAGCACTGGTTGCTATAGCTACAGCCCTGGCTTCTACTGCAGCCTTGTGGAAGCCAGGAAACACCCCCCTGAATTCAAAGTGAAACCAAGAAAACAGGACTGAGTTAAGATGAATTAATGTAGTGAGACAACCCCTTTAATTTCTGTGAAATATCTACAGGGGTAACAAACTTCCTAAATGCTTTCTTAAAGGGGATTTGCCGAGAGATAGATTCTTACCCCTCTCAGCTTAGCCCAGGCAGAATGTCAACAAATCATGCTGAGTCATGAAGCTGCAGGGGAGAGAGGGAGGGAGAGTGAGGAATCCAAGGGAGCGTCTCAAAACTTAAGTGAAATAATAAACAGTACAACAGTGGATTCTGAATATAGCCTCAGACTGCACTGTCAGGAGCCTTATCTGCTAAGATGCTAATGTAATGTAAACAAATCACTGAGCTGAAAGAGAGAGAGACACACACAGTGGAGAGCACAGAGCTGCATAAGGGATCTTGTGACATGTACACTGAAATAAAAAAACTATAACTTGTGGATTCTATATACAAAAGAGAACACCTATTCTACACAGCAGCTTGAAAGCTTCTTCATGTTCCCTGTCATCAGATAAAGCAGGTATCTAATCACTCTACAACTAGTTTATTCTGTATACAAAAGAAAACATATTGCTACCCGGTGCCTTAAAAACTTCTGCAGCTCAGTCTCATCAGATAAGAAGCTCTCTCTGCGCAAGCCCGTCCAGCTCTTGTCAGGCCGTATCTAATAGACTCTTTGAAGTAACCAAGGGCATGTAAGGAAGGCTGTAGCTCTCTCAGACTGCAATTTTTGTAATCACATATATTTAGAAAAGTGATTAAAAACCCATTTTGGAGGATCCCACGTCAACTTTACATCGTTGCAAAACCCCTTTAAATACTTTAAGGGGTCTAGTTTCTTATATGGGGTCATTTATTGGGGTATCTAACATACAGACCCCTAAAAGCCACATCAGAACTGGACTGGTCCCTAAAAAAAAATTTTCTTGAAAATGTGAAAAATTACTACTAAATTTCTAAGCCCCCTAATGTGGTAAAAAGAAAACATTTAAAAAATTATGCCAACCTACAGTAGACATATACTAGATGATAATTATAAACTATTTTGAGTGAAATAACTGTCTTACATGCAGAAATTTTTGAACTTTGAAAATTGCAAATTTTCATGATATTTTTCACAAATAAACAAGGATTTTTTGGACCAAAATGTATTACTAACTTAAAGCACAATGTGTCACGAGAAAACAGTCTCTGAATCACATGGATAGGTTAAAGTGTCAAAAAGTTATTCTCACATAAAGTGACATGTCAGATTTCAAAACCGGGTCTCTGTCAGGAAGGCCAAAACTGGCTTCGGTGGTAAGGGGTTAACTCTCTTCTGTATTGTTTATATATTGCAGAAGGGTGCAATGACAATCGCACCTCCTAGTGGTCATGAACCCCAGGGGGACTGAAGGTCAAAGCAAAAATAAATAAATAAAATCATGTTTAAAGATATGTACACATGGTGTACTGTGTCACGTACTGTACTTGCCGCAAAACGCCGGGAGTTTTAGAAGTACGTGCTGGTCAGCGTGTACTTCTAAAACGCTCTGTGCTGGCTTTCACTTTCCTTGGCAGGTAACCACAGCTCTCAATGAGAGCTACGAATTACCGTATTTGCGGTCCATATTTTGAGCGTATTGCAGCCCTGAACTACGGACCACAAATACGCCTTGTGAACATAGCTTAAAAGTATAAAAAAGTAAAAGTTCAAATCAGCTCCCTTATTGCCATTTTACAAATTTAAAAAAATAAAAATTTTTACACCTAAATAGTATCGCTGCGTCCGTAAAGTCGGATCTATTAATATACAGTATAACGTCATTGACCCCGTACACTGAGCAAACGTGGTAAGAAAAAAAATTCCAAAACCACGGTTACGTGGTTACGCCCCGCAATTACGCTGTTTGGCCGGGATCGGGGGGCCGGCACCTTGCCTAGACTTTCATTACCAGCGGCGCGTATACGCCGCTGGTAATTCACATGTCACTTATCTCCCCCCGCGGCGTATTCGCCGAGCAGGGAGAAGAGACGTAATCCATAGTTGTCTATGAGAACTGTGGATTAACGTAATGACTGGGACGTATTCCAGCCGTAATTTGCGCACTCCGGCGTGTAATTACGGACTGAAATACGTCCAATTTTAAGCCGTGTGAACATAGCCTAAAAGTGATCAAAAAGTCGCATCTTTCCAAAATGGTACCAATAAAAAGTACACTTCAGCCTGCAAAAAATGCACATTCACTCAGATCCATAAGTGGAAGCACAAAAAAACTATTGGCTGCAGAACATACCGCTGTGGAGCAAATTTTAATAAAATAAAAAACGATTTGATTTTCTCCTTGTCTGGTACATTGCATTTAAAGTACATGGATCAAGGAAGCTCCTGTTCTCAATCGGTGAGCCGATTTCCAGCTTCCAGCAGCTCTTTCTGACGTTATATGGAAGGACTTGTTTTATCTGTAGGAGTCATCTGCCTAGTTTTCTTTCATATCCATTTTTCATTATTTTTGTGACATTTTTTGGCTCTGGAACCAATTACCAGTTATCCATAGTTATAACACATAGTGGTTTGCTGCAGAGTTTCACTATACAAATCCAGACGCAGAGTTCACATAAAGTCCATATGTGTAAATCCTGTAAATGGAAAGTCAGCAGCTAATAGACCTGCAGCTCACAGATTCGCAAATATCATTTACACCCTTTGAAATTAATGTTTCCCATCACAACGAGAAATATACAATCTAAAGAAGCTGCTGCATCGAAAGGGGTGAGATCCACAGACTGCGTATTTTACAAACCTCAATCTGTGCAGCACATGGGTGGGATTGGAACGCCTCTTCCACTTGTCTGCCCCTGTATCTTACCTGCGCAAATCAACACGTACAATCCACTAGATTTCTGCTCTAAGGCCATGTTCACACGGCTTAAAACGAGACGTATTTTAGTCCGTAGTGCGCGAATTACAGCTGGAATACGTCCCAGTCATTACGGTAATCCACAGTTCTCCTAGAGAACTATGGATTACGTCTCCTCTCCCTGCTCGGCGAATCCGCCACGGGTGGAGGTAAGTGACATGTGAATTACCAGCGGCATATACGCGCCGCTGGTAATGAAAGTCTATGGGCCGGCGAAGTGCGGGGTGTAATAAGCCGTGTGAACCCAGCCTAACAAGAACAGTTCTGGTTTGGCGTTACTATCAGAATCACATTGCAGCACTGCATTGGCCGCGTTCACACTGTGCATTGGTGCATGTGAAAACTGCATGTAAACCGTCTGCATTGTTAATGATCATGTAGGTTTTCAAAAAACATTTTATTTTACATGTTTTTTTTCAGATTTTGCAAAACACAGTGAGAATCTGACCTAAGGGTATGTTCACGAATGTATCCGTGACTGGAAGGCAATGTTCACACGGCTTATTGCCGACGTAATTGCGGGACGGATTTCGCCCCGTAATTACGCCGGCTGCCGTGCAGGGGGGGCGAGGCGGTGGCTCGCCGGCCCCATAAACACTCATTATTCACGGCGCGTACACGCCATAAATAATGTGCATGTCACTTTCTCCCCCCTCGGCGGATTCGCTGAGTGGGGAGAAGAGACGGAATCCACAGTTCTCTATGAGAACTGTGGATTACTGTAATGACTGGGACGGATTCCAGCCGTACTGCAGCGCAAATACGGTGCGCAGTACGGCTGGAATCAATCACAGAATAAGCCGTGTGAACGACCCCGAAATCTGCAAGCACAGAGGCTTGTGTTCTCAGCACACGTATGGATTTCAGAGGAACAGGGCATTCACCAAGACTTTGCCATGTGTGACCTTCTTCTTAAGCCGAGTTCACACGGCGTCTTTGGGGTGTATGTTGACGCCGCCACATGCCGGGTGTTTTAGACTAACACGCTGGCCAGTACATACTCCTAAAACACTCTGTGCCGGCTCCCATAGACATTCTAAAAAAAAAAAAAAGTTTGGTCTGCACGGCCAAAAAGGTTTTTTTTTTTTTTGTTTTTTTTTAAATGGGCATAGGTGCATGCTGGTGTGGAAGTAACATACAAACACAATCCAATATCAGCAGCACTCTACTAGCACTAAAAAAAACAGTCAAATAGAACATAGGAATTTTTGGAAAATCATTTATGCAACTGTGAATACATGAAAAATTTGAGGTTCTTAGTGCACATTTTTTATCCAAACTGTGTAAACCTACATGCCAAACGACAAGGTGACCTCAATACAGGTGGGAACCTATGCCACGTATTACCTCTCTTGATGCCTGTTCAGACCTTCACATTTCAGGGAGAATAGATTCCAGCTACAAGCTGCCCTGCATTAATTTAAAAACTTGTGTAGGTGGGTGAAGTGCAAAAACCAAAGTGTGGCAGCCACTCCCCCATACAACCCAAAAAACAATGTTTGGTCGGCACATCCGAAAAGTTTTTTTTTTTTTTTAACCGAACATAGGTGCCCGCTGGTGTGGCAGCAAAATACAAACACAAACCAATATCAACAGCACACTACTAGCACATCTGCACAGGATTTTAAATCCATACAGAGTAGCTTGTATGGAATCTGGAATCTAATCTTCCTGACCTGTGTTGGTCTGAACAGGCACCAAGAGAGGTAATACATGGCATAGGTTCCCACCTGTATTGAGGTCGATTTGCCGATGGCAGGTGGGCTTATACAGTTTTGATCAAAAATGTGAACTAAGAACCTCAAATTTTCATGTATGTAAAGTAGCAGAAATAGTTTTCCAATAATTCCTACGTTCTTTTTGACTGGTTTTTTAGTGCTAGTAGCGTGCTGCTGATCCTGAATTGGGCTCCCGTAGAGTAAGGGTATGTTCACACAGCGTATTTGCGGTCTGTATTTTGGCGTGTAATTGTGCTGCAATACGCCCAAAATATCCTCTGCAAATACGGTAATTCATAGCTCTCATTGAGAGCTAAGATTACCCAATGTTTTCCCCAATGCTTATTACACTAAAGGAGAAAGAAGTGAATGTCTATGGGAGCCGGCACTCCGCTTCTAGTCCAACATGTACTTCTAATACACCCGCGTATTGCGGCATGTACAGTACGCGGTGCAATACGCTGTGTGAACATACCCTAATACGCCTCGGGAAAACGGCAGGTAAACATGGCTCTCAATGCCAGATATGAATTACTGTATTTAGGTGTAATTCGGGCATGCTCACATGGCGTATTGGGGGGGTGTACTGTACGCGCTACAATACAGTGGGTGTTTTGGAAGCACAAGCTGATCAGCGCATACTACCATAGCATGGGTGGGCCGGCCCCATTTACATGCATTGTCAGAACAATTGACATGTCACTTCTCTCCCCGCTTGCGGTATTGTACACACGGGGAGACGAGACGCAATTCATAGTTCTCTATGAGAACTGTGGACTACCGTAATTGCAGGGCACATTTGGCTGTGTATAAAGCGCAAATACGTGGCGAAATGCTCGCCTCAAATACTCTGTGTGAACATACCCTTAGGCCCTGCAAAGCCACCGTGTGAACATACCCTAAGGCCTCGTTCACACTGCTTATTCTGTGATTGATTCCAGCCGTACTGCGCGCTGTATTTGCGCTGCAGTACGGCTGGAATCCGTCCCAGTCATTACGGTAATCCACAATTCTCATAGAGAACTATGGATTCCGTCTCCTCTCCCCGCTCGGCGAATCCGCCGAGGGGGGAGAAAGTGCCATGCACATTATTTACCGCGTGTACGCGCCGTGAATAACGAGTGTCTATGGGGCCGGCGAGCTGCCGGCCCCCCCTGCACGGCAGCCGGCGTAATTGTGGGGCGAAATCCGCCTCCTCAATTACGTCGGCAATAAGCCGTGTGAACTAGCCCTTACAATTACGCCCTGCAAAGACACCGTGTGAACATAACCTTAGGCTATGTCCACACGGCTTGTTTGCGGGGCATAATTACGCCCCGCAATTACGCCGTGTGGCCGGGGGGTCAGCACCTCGCCGGCCCATAGACTTTCATTACCAGCAGCGCGTATACGCCGCTGGTAATTCACATGTCACTTATCTCCCCCTCGGCGGATTCGCCGAGCAGGGAGAGGAGACGTAATCCATAGTTCTCTCTGAGAACTGTGGATTACCGTAGTTACTAGGACATATTCCAGCCGTAATTTGCGCACTCTGGCGCGTAATTACGGACTGAAATACGTCCAATTTTAAGCCGTGTGAACATAGCCTTAGGCCATGTTCACACGGCTAAAACTGGACGTATTTCAGTCCGTAATTAGGTGCCGGAGTGCGCAAATTACGGGCTGAATACGTTCCAGTAACTACGGTAATCCACAGTTCTAATAGAGAACTATGGAATACGTCTCCTCTCCCTGCTCGGCGAAACGCAGAGGGTGAGATAGTGACATGTCATTTACTAGCGGCGTAACGCACCGCTGGTAATGAATGTCTATGGGCCAGCGAGGCGCCGGCCCCCCGCAACCGCTCCGCCCCGGCCACACAGCGTAATTGCGGGGCGTAATTACGCCCTGCAAATACACTGTGTGAACCTAGCCTTACAATTACGCCCTGCAAAGTCACCGTGTGAACATACCCTAAGGGGCCGTTCACACGGCTTATTTCGCCGCGGATTTGCGCCGTACTGCGCGCCGGATTTGCGCTGCAGTACGGCGCCAATCCGTCGCAGTAATTACGGTAATACACCGTTCTCATAGAGAACAGTGGATTCCGTCGCTCCGCCCCTCTCGGCGAATCCGCCGGGCGGGGAGAAAGTGACATGCACATTATTCAGGCGCAATACGCGCCGTGGATAATGCAAGTTTATGGGGCTGGCGGGCCGCGCCCCCGCCCCTTATTCAAGACAGAATTGCGAGCGCAATCCGGCTCGCAATTCCGGCGGCTTGAATAAGCCGTGTGAACCGGGGCTTACAATTATGCCCCACAAGTGAACATACCCTGAAGATAAGGTTGGTGCCAAAAGTTTTTGTTTGTGATTTTTCAGCACAAATTCAACACACAGAAAATTTGCAACAAACTACTAAGCAAGCTGAATGGAGCCGCCACCTGAGGCGGGAGCCGCGTGTGCATCATATGGGGGAGCACGTTCTGATCTCTAGCATTAGTATGAGGAAGTGGGCACAATGCACATCTGCAACATCAGGTAAAGGGGCAATACTGAGCACATAGGCATTTCCCAGGCTGCATCCAACCTCACGTCAGAGGCTGAGCTCTCACTTTAACCCCAGCGTGGCCGTTCTCCAGGGTCAATGCTCCTTTGCTGTTTGTCTTTACTCGTGCGCTCCTACCAGCATAAATACGGCTTTTCTCTTCTATCCCCAAACATACGACATCTACATACTACTGTGCGCGCCACCAGCTGTCAATCACAGAGGTGTGTAGCCTATGACCCTGTGAGGAGGTCACGATGTCGGAGACGCACCTGCGTGTTGTCGCCCTCTTTGAAGGCCTGCGCCACTCGCTGCCTCAGGAGGGCGCCCAGGTCCCGGCCTCGTCTGCTCTCATCTATCGGCCACTCTTCACATAGTTTCAGAAAGCGCCGATACCGTAAAGCCGCCATTTACACCCTACTGGGAACGTGGGCAGCCGGCAAATCAGTATGCAGGGGTGTGGCCAGAGATAGCCAATCGTATTGTGGGAGAGGCGGTTCGGGCTTGTTGCTAAGCGCTGTGTGGGCGTGTCATCAGTGCTGGTAACCCTTCCCTGCCGTCTTTCTGGTCTAGCGCCAGCTGGTGGCTGTAGGTGCAGGGAGTTGGCGGATAGCGCTCTCCGGGGACACGGGCCTGTAGCTTGTGTGACCAGTACATCTGGATTCGTCATCTGTTTGCTTCTGTGATGTCAGGATGTTCTGCTGTTAGAACCACGTGACTCTTGCTGCCCATGTAAAGTTCATTCACCTGCATATTTAGGGCAAGAAAGGAATGATGGGAATCCAGACAAATTGGCATAGCCACACCCTCATTCATCATATATGGCGAACACCATTATTTCAGTCATAACTGCTGCAGCAGCAGCTTCCATACATCAGGGCCGCTATAGCTGCATACTGCACCATGGTCCAGATGTATGGCCAGAGCCGCCATCAGAAATTTCAGGGCCCCATACAGCTTAAGCATCTGCCCCACGGCCCAGCCAACCCTCCCTATCCCAGCAGCCCCGCCGCTGCGCTCCCACCGCAGAGAAATACAAAAAAATTCTGGGGTGACCAAGAAAAAAAATGCAATCGCGCCATTGTTTTTGGTTTTAGTCCATTAGTTGTATTTTACAACATACAGTTTATATGTATTGCATGGGTTTAGCACATATACAAGGGCCAGCAAATACAGCTACATGATCACGCGTGTTACCACTAAAATGTTACTGACCAAACCAGTATGTCTAGACCAATATTGCCAAACAATATACAAAGATCAAATAATACCCCACATATCACTACCATATGGTCACTAATAGCTCTATAGTGTTACTGACCCAACCAGTATACCAAGACCAATATAACTAAACAATATACAAAGACCAGATAATACCGCCACAAATCATTACCATATGCTGACGAATACCACTATAATGTTAGCAACATCATCACCACATATCTGTACTATAAAGATACTGAATAATACCACTATACTGTTACTGAATATAAACCATTACACCAAGACCAATATCACCACCATACAGTGACCCTGTAGCGGTAGATACCAGTGCACACAGTGCAGTTACATTTAGCAACTCACAGTTGAAGTCTTGTCTGATGAGTAGTTCACTTTCCCTTTTCTTCTCCATCCAGTCTAGACGGCCATGATGACTTCTCCCGGCCACCACTCATCCCTGCAATGTACAACACAAACACCTAAGACTCCTCACTTTTTTATCATCTTCCTAACTGTGCTTCCTCCCCCTCCTTAGTGCCCCAAATGGAATTAATTACCCCCTTGGTGCCCTTGTAGTTAGGTAAGTAGGGCCCCTGGTAGCTATGTATATATGACCCCCATAAACAGTTATATAGGGCTCCCAGTAGGTCAATAGATATATATACAGGGCCTCCAGAAGATAGGTAGGTAAGTAGATTATGAGCACCCAGCAAGGGCGTTGCTAGGGTCCCAAAACATCCGGGGCTCGGGCCCTTAAGTTTTTCTGAGTAGGGCTGGGTGCACACGGAATTTTTTTGCGCCATTGTGAACTGCGGATTAATATTACAGAGAAAAACCTATTGTATGTAGGCTCAGGAGAAATAAAAAGCGATTACACTGCAGTTACATTTATGACTCACAGGAGACGTCTCTGAAGAGTTGTTCTCTTTCTCTTTTTCCCTCCATCTGTCCCAACGCCATGATGACTTCTACCTGTCCACAACTTTTCACTGAAAAATGTACAAAACAAACATCTTAGAATCCTCATTTTATCAGCATTTCTCTACAATTTCCTAAACTCTATACAAAATCCCCAATCTAAAATGCCCCAAATGGTAATGAATTTACCCCCTTGTAGGTAAATATTTGGCCCCTATAGCCTGTAGTAGCCCACTGTAGCCAGGTTGTCGCCCCCTCTAGCCAGGTTATTAGCCCCACTATCCAGGGTTACTCCCTCTGTAAACTAGGTTACTGCCCCCTTTAGGCAGTAATAGGCCCCCTGTAGCAGTAACATGCTCCTTGTAGTCAGGTTATTAGCCCCCTGTACCCAGGTTACTGCCCCCATAGCCACATAATATACCCCCTGTAGCCAGTGATAAGCCCCGCTTTTGCCAGTGATATGCCCCATTTAGGGCCCCATATGCCCCCCTGTAGCCCCACATGCCCCCCTGTAGCCAGTGACATGCCCCCCTGTAGCCAGTGACATGCCCGCTTTTCCATATATGCCCCCTGTAGCCATGACATGCCCTCTTAAGCCATATATGCCCCCTGTAGCCAGTCTTTCCTCCTTAGCCATTGTCTTGCCTCCTGTAAGGGCCCGTGTCTTGCACCCTGTCGCCATTTTGCCCCCTGTAGCTAGTGTCTTGTCCCTGTATCCATTATGCCCCCTTTTAGCCAGTGTCTTTTCCCTGTAGCCATTATGCCCCCTTGTAGCCAGTGTCTTGCCCCTGTAGCCATTATGCCCCCCTTGTAGCCAGTGTCTTGCCCCCCTTGTAGCCAGTGTCTTGCCCCCCTTGTAGCCAGTGTTTTGCCCCCCTTGTAGCCAGTGTCTTGCCCCCCTTGTAGCCAGTGTCTTGCCCCCCTTGTAGCCAGTGTCTTGCCTCCCTTGTAGCCATGTCTTGCCCCCCTTGTAGCCAGTGTCTTTCCCCCATTGTAGCCAGTGTCTTGCCCCCTTGTAGCCAGTGTCTTGCCCCCCTTGTAGCCAGTGTCTTTTCTTGCCCCCCTTGTAGCCAGTGTCTTGCCTCCCTTGTAGCCAGTGTCTTGCCCCCTTGTAGCCAGTGCCCTTGCCCCCTTGTAGCCAGTGTCTTGCCCCCTTGTAACCAGTGTCTTGCCCCCTTGTAGCCAGTGTCGTGCTCCCCTTGTAGCCAGTGTCTTGTCTTGCCCCCCTTGTTGCCAGTGTCTTGCCCCCCTTGTAGCCAGTGTCTTGCCCCCCTTGTAGCCAGTGTCTTGCCCCCCTTGTAGCCAGTGTCTTGCCCCCCTTGTAGCCAGTGTCTTGTCTTGCCCTACTTGTAGCCAGTGTCTTGTCTTGCCCCCCCTTGTAGCCAGTGTCTTGCCCCCCCTTGTAGCCAGTGTCTTGCCCCCTTGTAGCCAGTGTCTTTTCCCCCTTGTAGCCAGTGTCTTGTCCCCCTTGCAGCCAGTGTCTTGCCCCCCTTGTAGCCAGTGTCCTGCCCCCTTAGCCACTGTCTTGCCCCCCTTGTAGCCGATGTCTTGCCCCCCTTGTAGCCAGTGTCTTGCCTCCCTTGTAGCCAGTGTCTTGCCCCCCTTGTAGCCAGTGTCTTGCCCCCCTTGTAGCCAGTGTCTTGCCCCCTTGTAGCCAGTGTCTTGCCCCCCTTGTAGCCAGTGTCTTTCCCCCCTTGTAGCCAGTGTCTTGTCCCCCTTCTAGCCAGTGTCTTGTCTTGCCCCCCTTGTAGCCAGTGTCTTGTCTTGCCCCCTTGTAGCCAGTGTCTTGCCCCCCTTGTAGCCAGTGGTCTTGCCCCCCTTGTAGCCAGTGTCTTGTCTTGCCCCCCTTGTAGCCAGTGTCTTGCCCCCCCTTGTAGCCATGTCTTGCCCCCTTGTAGCCAGTGTCTTGCCCCCCTTGTAGCCAGTTTCTTGTCTTGCCCCCCTTTAGCCAGGCTTGCCCTGCCCCCCCTTGTAGCCAGTGTCTTGCCCCCCTTGTAGCCAGTGTCTTTTCCTGCCCCCCTTGTCGCCCTTTTCTTGCCCCCTTGTAGCCAGTGTCTTGCCCCCCTTGTAGCCAGTGTCTTGCCCCCTTGTAGCCAGTTTTCCCCCCTTGTAGCCAGTTTTCCCCCCTTGTAGCCAGTGTCTTGCCCCCCTTGTAGCCAGTGTCTTGCCCCCTTGTAGCCAGTGTCCCTTTTGTAGCCAGTTGCTTTCCCCCCTTGTAGCCAGTGTCTTTCCCCCCTTGTAGCCAGTGTCTTGCCTCCCTTGTAGCCAGTGTCTTGCCCCCTTGTAGCCAGTGTCTTGCCTCCCTTGTAGCCAGTGTCTTGCCCCCTTGTAGCCAGTGTCTTGCCTCCCTTGTAGCCAGTGTCTTGCCCCCCTTGTAGCCAGTGTCTTGCCCTGCCCCCCTTGTAGCCAGTGTCTTGCCCCCCTTGTAGCCAGTTCTTTTCCCCCCTTGTAGCCAGTGTCTTGCCCTGCCCCCCTTGTAGCCAGTGTCTTCCCCCCTTTGTAGCCACATATGCCCCCTTACCTAATAAAAATAAAAAAAAAAACCTACTTACCTAATGAGGCCCGGTCCCGCGCGTCCTGGTCCTGCAGCTTGAACGGTATAAAACAGCGTGATGTCCATCACGCGCTTACGCCGTCTCGCGGGGCTCGGATCTCCTCGGCCGGCATATCTGCCGGCTTAGAGGATCCCAGCGTCGCAGGGGAGTGATGAAAGCGGCGCGTCACCCCCTTGCGACGCTCAGATGTATGTACGGGCCTCGGTTTAGCACCGTACACACAGGGGGGGAGACAGGACGGGAAACGATCCGTCCTGCCCTCCTCCCGACTCTGACTGCGCGGTGGGTGCTGTGAAACGGCCGCGCAGTCAGAGACATCGGGGGGCGCTGCCCGCACACAGGAGCGCTCCAGGCCCAAGGGAGCGGCCTGGAGACGCCGAGACCCGGGGCAAAAGGCGGATTCATTCGGGGCTCGTGCCCCGAATGAAAATGCCTAGCGACGCCCCTGGCACCCAGTAGGTCGGTATGTAGATTAGGGACCCTTCAGTAGGTAGGTAAGTAGATTATGGACCCTCCCAAAGGTAGGTAGTTTAGGGACACTCCAGTAGGTAGGTAAGTAGATTATGCACCATCCAGTAGGTAGTTTAGGGGCCCCTGGTAGGTAGGTGCTCAGCTCTCCACGCTCCCCTGTCGCGTCTGCCTGTTCTCGGCCCCAAACCTGGTGCTTTTGGCTTGGGCTGTAGGACAGGAAGCAGCGCAGGCGGTGCAATGACATCACTTCATCGCATGTGCACCGATATACAGCAGGAGGCACACAGCTCTGACTGCCCCGCCATTCATTTGAATTGTATGTGCGTCATAAGGACACACATACAATTGAGATAGCTTAAATAGTAGTTATGCTGGTTGTTAAGCAGAGCTTGTGAAATGGAGGGGCGTGTTTCTCCTCCCAGCAGGGCGTATCTTCTCTCTCTGCAGACATACCCTACACTGTGCATGTGATAGTTCATTCTGTGTGCTCTGGGGGAAGTGAGAGGTTCTCAGCTGTCTTTGGAAGGGAAAAGCTAAGTGTAACTCGATAGTGTATATCTACATTTCTCGCTCTCTCTACATTTCTCGCTCTCTCTAGTGTATATCTACATTTCTTGCTCTCTCTCATTACATACTTTGTAATCAGAATAGGCATTTGACATTCAGGACTCTTGGAAAGATGGGTGATTTTTTTTTTCTCTGTCTCTCACACAAAGTGATATATCCTGCAGATTATTACACCTCTGACCTCTACAGATCTGCAGAACAAAACTATATGCTTTACCTGTTTGTGTTTGCATGGGACTGCACATGATCTCTTTGCTGCAAGACCTCTGATCGCTGTGAGTGAAAAGCTCACCCTCCACCCCCCCACACACCCCCTAGCAACACCTCTGATTGCTGTCAGTGAAAAGCTCACCCTCCCCAGCACACCACATCACAACACCTCTGCCTGCTGTCAGTGAAAATCTCTTTCTCTCTCTCGTCTGTGCACACGTCCCTCTGCGCGCTCCCGTACATGACCTGTTCGCTGCATCTCCGTCAGACACGCGTTCCCGATCACGACCAGGGGCGGGAGCTGGGCGTACCCCGACCGGAGCTCAAACTTCGTTACCAAGCACTAACGAAACAGCCCGTTCTCTAAAACCATAATACTTTGCAAATGGTAACCAGGGAAATACATGCCTACATTTTTGGTCCCCTCATTTTAAACTATGATCTTCATAGTGAGAAAAACCCTTTAAAGGGTTACATTTGATTGGAGCTTATGCTTTATTTTCAATAACTTTGGTATTTATTTAATGGTATTTAGTCCTCAGTTCTTTCTTTATTAAATTTGTATATTAAATTTTGAGTGACATTACCGTGTTTGATTGAGAATTTTGTTTGGAGCTATATTGTATTATCAAGTTAATACCTAGCCAATATATCCCTTACAAGATATTTCGGTGTTATGAGCAAGTATAAAGCTGGATGGAACTGAATGAAGTGTGCTCATGAAACGCGTCTTCCTTGAAATAATGATCCAAATTATTCTGGGATGTCCAGCACTGATTGCTGTCCATAATATCTAGGAGGTTTACAGGCGAATAAACCGCTCTACACATTTCTACTGTTTCTTCTTCTGGGATTGGATCCTCACGGACATCGCTGCCGTAGACCATCTAGTTCCCATATTGTGAAGGTCCACAGAGTGTTGTGCCTCTTTAGCATAACCTCTCCATGTCCGCATATAGCAATATATATACTAAGGGGAAATTTAAAAGCCACTTTTATTGTGCTAGGGTGCACTGTTTTATGTCTCTTTTTCTTTCTCTGCTTTCCCAAAAAATGTCTTGACCATAACAACTGGTTCTTCAGTGCAGAACATCCAAAAGATGGCGCTGTTGATCTCTTCATCTCTTTTTCATAAGCCTTTGTGTATGCAAATACTTGTGAGGAGCAAAAGACATATTAAACCTCTCACCCAGCCAGCTAGTAATTTCTACTCTGAATAGGGGCAAATACCCCAAAACAGCTGTCTGTAGATGAAATTATTTGGCATGGCTGTAATCCTTTTTACATTACAATGCTCTTCTGAGTTACATGTGAATTGAGGATTACTGCATTCAATAGATTGCGTTAGTGAGCTCCTCAACTCTTTCCCATAAACCTTTGCTGTATGCAAATGGCCTTGAAGTGCAAAAGGCGAATTAAACCCTCACACACTGCCTTGGTGGCACTCTCCAAGGATAGAGATTTCCCCATTCACTGTAATATATACAGCTTTATAGAGGACTAGTGCCCTTAACTGCTTGGGAGTCATAAGCAGATTATATATTTCTTTATGTTTTATTGAAGTTTCATGAACGCCCAGGACAGCTGGGATGATGTCTGTGACAGAGTACAGAGGAAATTGGATTACTGGAAACTCAGGGAACTTAGCTTCACAGGGAAAACCCTAGCGGTCAAGTCAGTTATTCTCCCCCTGGTGATGTATTTAGCCAACATCTTTCCACCAACTTACATGGGAGCTAGGAGGCTAAATAAATTGCTCTTTTTCTTCCTATGGGGCGTAAAAATGGAGCGAGTCAGGCGTGCCACGGTCATCAAGGAGAAATCCAAAGGTGGTCTTAACTTCCCTGACTTAATGTATGTATTTGAGTATTAACTTGTATATATGTGTGCTGCGCCTCCTGAAGAGCCCTACCAAGGTCTCCCATATGATCCAATACACATGTGGATGGATTCTTTGTCGCTTAAAGTGGGTAAAACACAACCTTGCCCAACCTGTTGCGCTTACTGCTCCAAGCTGGTACTCTCAGATAGAGATTCATCATACAGAGTAGGCTACATGATCTGCCAACATCTGATTTGTTCAACAGAAAGAAAGTTTTAGCTCATTGCAGACAGCGGGACCACATATCAGACATAAACATGCTACCTCAGAGAGATGCTGCCCAGGTCTGGAGACTTCTGGAGAAAGGTGAGGGCACCAACCGACAAAAGGACATCATGTGGCTCAGCATGCAGGGTGCCCTGCCAGTCAGGGAGGTACATAAGAGGAGAGGACTGGTGAGATCTGAGCAGTGCCCTAGAGCCCGCTGTGGCAGTACTGAGACCATCCACCATCTGTTCTGGTACTGTCAATATGCACAGGATGTCCTAACACAGCTCAGACCATTGATAACAGATTTGACAGGTATTGCTTTCCTGACATGGGCTATGATAATCTCTAGGGTTGGCTTTGTTAACAAAGATAAAAAGAAAGTCTGGTGGATAATTATGTTGTGTTTGAAGGAAACTCTGTATGATGCTAGAAACATGTATCTGTATAAAAGGGAAGAGTGGGAAGTTCCAAGGACTGTTCATATTTTTCTTAGCAGGTTATATTTATTTTATCTTCATGATGTGCTGCTTTGGTGCTGATGATGCAGAGGGTGTGGAAATTCCAAAAGTGGAAACATCTGGTTAAAAATTGAGTTTATTTCTGCACTTAAAAAATTTCTATATGTATGGTTATGACATTGCCTTTATTTTCACTGATGTTGCTTGTATTTTGCTTTTACATTGAAAAGTTTGTAATTTTGATTATATGTAAATAAAATGTATTTTTTAAAAAAAAAAAAATTGTTTCATATCCTAGGCCCCTTTTTATAGTTCTACACAATGTCTAATGTGTCTATTTTTTCTCCATTAACACAAATGAATGTTTTATGTAGGTACTCCATTCCTTACAGATGAAAATGACTACAATGATAAAATATAAAACACGGAATGTACATGGGTTGGGAGATTCCACTAAAGAAGCCACTGTAACTTTGTATGGATGTATTCACCAGCCATAATATATCTTCAAGAGATCTGGAAAAGACATATTTATTCATACTGAATAAATGTAACTCAATATTACCCAGTCTGCAAATATATTTGTATACATTATGAGCAATTTACCAAAGAGTTTCTCATAATAGCAATTTATATAGTTCCACCATATAAAAATACTGTTTAAGTTAGTTTAAAGGACGGAGTTTCTATAGTACTAATTAGGTACTTAAATCATTTTATCCATCCGACGGGTTAAAACGAATCTCTACTGAACTAGTATTCGTCAAAAGGAGGATTTAGCATGATAATCCTTGGGGCGAATTTTTTTTATCCTTAGTTTGAAAACCCCTTTGTATGCTTGATACAATATTATGAATTGACATAGCCTTGGATACAAAACCAATTGAGCACGTGGTAACCTCAGTGGATTACTTACCTAGGGTATATTTTAACCTCTATTCTTTGTTTCTGAGTTTATCATTCTAGATCAAGTGTTTTGTAATGGCTGTGGTTTTTAACCTCTTTTTCTACAAGTAGTAGATGGACAAATGCTATGCAACAATACTTGGGTCTGCATTATCTGATATAATTTGGAATGACATAAAGATGAATCTAAGGGGTGCATTTATCTAACTTTATCTTAAAGGACCACTCAAGTTTTTTTTTTTCTTTAGTCCATTATAAATGTATTTTTGGTATACAGTATTCTGTTACGGATTGGTAGGGGATCCTCGGGAACCACCCAAAAGCGATGACGTAAGCCACGCCAGGAGCGGAATCAAAAGAAAGGTCCGGTTTCACCAAGCCCCGAAAAAGGGGATGGATTCTGGGGGGATTCATCCAGGTCGCTACCCCTGCGTGACTTGCTTGCGGTGGCCCCGAGGTGTTGCGCGGTACAAAATCGTGAACGGCTCGAGTGGGGGGACAGGCAGAAGGTCAATACAGGCGGAAAAAGGTTTGGTCAAGGGATGGAGGCAGAAGGGTACGGTACAAACAGTAAACGGGAAAAGACACTTTTGGAACGCTTCCTCTCCGCCCCAAGGCACTATCGATCGGCAAAGGGGGGGGAAGAGGCGGCTTTAAATAGGGGCCGTGCCCGGTGGAAAACCAAACCCGGGGGCACTGTCCCTTTTTAAATCCCCGGCAGTGCCGCCCGGGAAAATGAAAGGGGCCCCGGTGCACCCGGCGCAGGAGCCGGCCAGGGCGGGCCAGGGCGTGGGCGGGGGAAGTGCGGGGGTGCGCGGCTTTGGGGGGTGCCCGCGACCCGACCGAGGGGTTTCAGGCCCCGTAACAGTACCCCCCCCCCCTTTGGCCTCCCCCTCTTTCTGGCCCGCATAAACTTAGACAAGAGACCCCTACCAGGGGTTTTCTCCGCTCCCACGACCTTTCCCGGGGCCCCAAACCCCTTCCATCCACCAAAAAAAATCGTCTCCCCCAAACCGTCTTAGTGGAAAAATTTCTTTAAACCCGGAAAAAAATATTGGTGGAATCAGCTAGGGGTGAGGGGGAACCCCCGGCCCCCAAGGGGAAGGGGGTTATGGGTGCCCGGTTAAGGGAGACATGGAAGGATTTGGGATGCCCATGGTCGGAGGGTCCCAGGCTTGGGGCCCAAGGATTAATGGTCTCGGGACTTAAAAGGGGCCCTAAAAAACGGGGACCCGCTTGTAGCGGGGGGTTTTTAAAAACGGATATTTTTGGGCAGCCCGCCACACCTTATCCCCCGGGCCCAAAGGAAGGAGGGGGCCCTTTTTTTTTGTCCGCTTGGGTCTTCATACGGGCCGAGGCCTGAAGCAGGGACGGGCGCGTCTCCCTCCAGACAGGGGATAGGTAAAGGACCAGACTGTCCACAAACAGGGACATGGGAGGGGGCCCAGAGGGCAGGGGAAGGGGTGGGGGGGGATCCCGACCAAAGCCCAATGGAGAAGGGGGATGCCCCGCGGAATCAGAGCCAGGGAATTATAAAAAAAATTTCCCCCCAAGGGGTAGTAGCGGGACCAGTCTTTCTTGCTTGGCAAAAAGGGGAAGGGGCGGAGATAATTTCCCTGGACCGGGATTCACCCTCTCCATTTTGCCCTTTGGGTTTGTGGGTGGACGCAGAGGAAAGCCCAGTTCCACTTGCAGTACCCAGCAGAGCCTCGCCAAAATCTCGAGAGGGAACTTGACCCCCGGGTTCCGGGGAAATTTTTAAAGGGGAGTCCAGGGCAGACGGAAGATGTTTTTAAAAAAAAAATATTGGCGAGCCGAGGTGCGGGGGGGAAAAGGCCCGGCAAGGGAACAAAATGAGCCTTTTTTGGAAAAAAAGGGGTCAGGGGAACCACCCAAAATAAACCGTATTACCTTCAGGGGGCGGTAAGTCATTAAAAGTCCTGGCAAAAAGGGCCCAAAAGGAAAACCCCCTTTAGGCACAGGCAGGGGTTTTGGGAAAGCCCCGCAGGTTTTTGGCGAGGGGGGAACCTTTTGGGGGGGAAAGGTGGTGCGGCCCCCCCAAAAAACTTTTTTTACATCGTTTAAAGAAAACCGGGCCCAAAAAGTAGAAAAAAGGAAAAATCAACGACAAGCCCTTTTAAACCCCCAGGGGCCCTGGCAAATGCGGGAACATTTGCCCCATTTCGGGAAACCCTCAATCGGAGGGGCAGGGCGCACAACGTTTTTCCGGGGGGGGTTTTCCCCTTAAAGGGGTGGGGGAGCCCCAGACATTCAAAAGTTCCCGGGGGTTAAAATATGTTGTGGGGCCGCCTTTTCCCCCCTCCCCACAAAATTCGGAGGCACAGGAAAAAAGCATGGGCCTTGAGGTTCTTTTTTTGCCGGTCGGAAGGGGTTTGATTAGTTGAAACGGGAAAAGGGAAACAGAGCCATCTCGTTTTGACAAGGTTTTAGAGTTGTGCTTTTCTGGAGTAGGGGGAATTTTTGGGGTCAGTGAAGATATTCAGGGGAAAAGCACCCTCCAGGAGGTGGGGGCCATTCTTTAGGGCAATTTTTAATGGGCTAAAAGTTCCCGATCCCCCGTTTGGTAAGTTTTCTCTTCTGCTTTTGAGAAGGTCCGGGAAAAGAACCCGCAGGTCCGGGTTTTGCCCTTGGGCCCCCTTTTGGGGTTTAAAGCGTGCCCCAAACCCTTAAGGAAGAGGGTCCACTTCCAAAAAAAAGGGTTTTTTCTGAAATTGGGCCCGGGTAAACCATTGCGGACCCGAATGCTGCCTTAAAATTTGGGAAAAGGCTTTTTCGGGGGGCCGGGGGCCCCACAGTTTGGGGTTTTGGCATGTTTTTTAGTAAAGGGCCCCCAATTGGTGCTACCAATGTTAAAAAATTTGCGGGATAAATTTTCCCGGTAGAAATTTTGCGAAACCCGGGGAAAGTTGTATACCCGCGGGCCCAACGGGTTTGGGGGGCCACTTTGGGGAGGCAGGATTTTGGTGGGGTCCACCCGCAGCCCCCTTTATCAGAGATTATTTTACCCAAAGGGAACGGGAGGTGGTCGGGTAAAATTTGGCCCATTTTTCCCATTTTAAAGCTTTATGGATAGTTCCCCGGGGCAGGCGTTTTCCAGGACCTGGGCCAGGTAACTGGGGGGGATCCCAGATGGGTTTGCGAAAAACCAGGATTTTCTTTCCAAGTAGACCACTACACAGCCCTATAGGGGGTCTCGGGAAAATGTCTTTGACAAATTCCGGAAGACGGCCGGACGTTGCATAAGCCGAAGGGCATTACCAGATACCCCAAAGTCCCCATCACGAGTATTAAAGGGCCGCCCTTCCACTCTCCCCTTTCCCCGGGGATGGGGGGGGGGATGAGATTTATGCCCCCCGAAAGCCCAAATTTTGGGAAAAAGGCCCTTTGGGCCCCCCCGGAGACGGTAAAAGTTTTTCCCCGTGTTTAAAAGGCAGAGGGTAAAGGTTTTCTTGTTGGTGTTTCTTATTTAGCCCAAAGGGTAGTAAATCCCAGGCCCCTCAGGGACCCATCTTTTCTCCACAAAAAAAAAAACCCCGGCCCCCCGCCAGGAAGAAAGATTTGAGGATAAAACCCCTTTTCGTAGATTTTTTTCTACATGGGCCCGACATCGCCCGAGTTTTTGGGTACGGAGAGTGGGTAGCCCCTATCCCGGGGGAGGACAAGTCCCGGGAAACAGGTCTAGGGGGCAATCATAGGGGCGTTTGGAGGAGGAAAATGTTCGCTCGCTTCCGGAAAAAACTTTTTGGGAAGGGTCCTGAAAGGTTGCGGTAAACCGGTTTGTGGCTTGGGAGAGGACTGTGGAGGACGGGCGCCCCCCGGGCGGGGTGCCGAAAAAACAATGAACGGGAAAGCCCGGGGCCCCCCAGCACAAAACTTCCCCCCGTTTTCCAATCCAGAAAAGGGGGCGTGACGCTGTACCCCAAGGAACCCCATTAAAAAGGAGGAAAAAGGGGGAAACCCGAAAAAACGTGACCCTTTCCCTGTGCAGGGCCCCTTTTTGTAGGCCCAAACTGGTTCAGCCCGGTAGGGGAAGGGGAGTCGCTTAATATTCCCCACTAAACGGAGGAAAATGACCAAGGGTTGGTTTTAACGGACCACCGAGAGACATACTTGGTCCCCAACGAACACCCAATAAAGCCCCCAACCGATCCGGAATCCAGGAAGGCCGCACTCGGAACAAATTTCCCCGGAATTGGACGTAACCAAAGCGGGCCGCATGACCCGTGGAGGGGGTTTATTCCCCCAAAGGGACCCTCTCCCACAAACCTAGGTGCGTGCTTTTTTTTTTTTTTTCCCGGACGTTGCCGAAAAAGTGGGAAAAACCCCACGGAAGGGTTGGGGGCGCCGCAGTAGGGGAACAACTTCTCCTCACGCCGCGGGCAAGCTCTTGCGGGGAAAAGGCGGGTTCGTCCCCCTTGCATGGCCCCCTTACAAGGCTGGTTGGGAGGGGGGCAGTGGGGGACGCTGGGAAAAACTGGCGCAAGAAAGGGGTAAGCCCACGTGTTTGGGGCTTTGGGTTTGCGTTCCTTTCGGAGCTCCTCCCCTCTCTCCCAGAAACGGATGTCAAACGGTTTGCCAGTGGGTGAGCCCCACTAATGAAAGTCGGAGAGTCCCGGGTGGCAGGGCATCCTTAATCTGGCCGGAGAGGCCCCTTTTTGAACGTGGCGCACAACCGCATCTTTTCCCCCGCCAATTCAAGGTAAGGTGGGGAAATTTCACGGGGTAGTCGCCAAACGGAGGAGTTCCCCTGCTGTTGGGTTTTTTTAAAACGGGGTTTTAGCAGCGAGGCGCGGGCAGGCTCCTGAAGGGCTCCGGGGGAAATCCTGCAAGAATTTTCGCCAGATCAGGTGTTTGGGTCGCCTCGTTTCCCAAAGTGGCTTTGGCCCCCGGGGGCCCGGGCTTTTCCCCGGGTAGGGACTGAACCCCGAAGGCCACCTTGGACCTTTCGGGCGGGAACTGACCAGCCATAAATTCCAGGGGGAGAGCACAAATGGGTTTTGGGAAACCCCCCCAGCCTTAGAGTCCCCCCCAAAAATTCGTCGGGATGGACAAGCGGGGTTTTGGGCCGGGGGAAGTCCCCGGAACGACTGCAGCTGCTTGAGCCCCGGCCGCCGATTGTTGCTGCTGATGACCAGGAGCTGCTGCAATTGTAGTCAAATTTGGGTCAGCTGTTCGCTTTCTGGGGCGATTGCTTAGATTGCTGAGCCCGGTGGTAGGAGGTCGGAGAAAGCTTTTTAAAGGCACTTGGCGGGAAACCATGGCCGGGAAACGAAAATGTTAAGGGTGTGGTATTTGGGTCCTCTGGCCACCCCAAGCGATGACGTAAGCCACGGCAGGGAGCGGAATCTAAGTTGGTCCGGTTTTTTTCCCCGAGCCCGCCGCAAACGGGATGGACTTGGATGCGGCGGATTCTACCAGGTGCTAACCCCCCCGACGTGACTTGGGTTTCCGGGGCAGCCGAGGTTTGCGCGGGACAAAATTTGTGAAACGGCTCGTAGTCGGGGGCAGGCAGAAAAGGGCAGGGCAGGCGGGAAAAAGGGTTTGTGGTAAGGGCGGAGGCAGAAGGGACGGTACACAGTTAAAAGGGGCAAGGAAATTTTGGAAACGCTTCCTCTCCAGGCACAAAAGGGACTATTTGATTCGGCCCAAAGGGGGTTGGGGGAAAAGGCAGGGCTTAAATAGGGTCCATGCCCGGTGAAACCAATCACCCGCCTTCCCTTAAATCTCCCGGCATGGGGCGCGCGCGCGCTCTAGAGGCCCGGCACCCGCCGGGAAAGCAGAGCAACGCCAGGACGGGCCCAGGAGCGGGACTTTAAGTGCCCCCCCAGACATGGGGGGTGTCCTCGGCCCGACGTGGGGCCCGGGGCCCCCGGCCGCAGCAAGAGGGCTGCACTTTTCGGGGTGCCCTGCGACCCACCGAGGTCCGGGAACCTGTAACAAGTTCCAGTAATTTTGCTTTACCTCAGGAAACTTTTTCAGGTTTCATGAACTCTGATATGTTTTAAAAGAACAGGGCTTTTAAAGGGTGAAGGAAGTCATCTCTCCATCATTTAATAGATGATTTTTCTATCACTCCTTTGGATGCCATAATTACCTTCTTAATCCACAAAAAAGCAAAGGGTTTTTTTTTCTCAACTCAGGGGTTTGCAACAGGTAGGAATCCTGGCCGTTTTATCAGAAAAGAAAAAAACCTACTTACACTGCCCCCTTGCAACTAAAACTACAGTATGCTGTGGCCTTATAGACATCCCCAAGCACGGATTCAAACAAAAACTATGGAACTGTACAAAAATGGAGATTATCTTTTTACCTCGTTATTGAAGTTCTTTAAAACAGTTGTCCTCATTTTAGGGAAAAAAATTTCCTTTTTGACTCCCAATCTGGGAATCAGAATAAATTCCTAGATCAACACCCTTCCCAAGTCCCCTCCTATAACCTTTTTATTATTGGTTGGGCCCGGGGAACCCCCGGACTACTTTTTTCCAAATTTTTAAAAACTGCCGCGTGAAAAAAAAAGACACTGAAACACAGGAGCTAGTAAAATCTACTCCTCATGTGACGGCGGGACGAAATCCCTTTTCAATACCTGGGTTTTTTACAAATTTTTTTTCAGGGGCATGGTTTTTGTTTCCTTTTTTTTTCTTGCATTTTATCAGAATTGGCACAGTTTAAATTTTTTCAGATTGGTCATGTTTTTTCCACCCCGTCCCCATGCGGTACATAGTGGGGGATGGTCCAGGAAGCAGACGCCATCTTGGAGTAAAAAAGGGGTGCTCCCGCTTATATGGTAATACTTTTTTTTCACCACAAACTTTTTTTAGAAAAGCATTTGAAAAAAAATGTTTCCCTTTACATCCCCCCCCAAAAAAAATTATTAACCCTGACCCGAGTCTGTTTCACAAATTTTTTTCTTCCCCTAAATCTAAAAAATTACCTGGCCGCCAAAGCTGGGCGGGAAAAGGGATGTGGATGCTTCACCAGGTTTGCAATGAGCCACTCCTTTGTGAGTGAACCCCCTTTGTAGTTGGACTTTCCCAGCCCTGACAGGCCCCTACTCTTTCCCTCTTAATCATTTGGATCCTAATCTTGGTAAAGAATTGTGGTTCTCAAGGGGGACTATATGGATTATGGCATCAATGCGTGTTGTCTCACTGTTAGCCATAGGGAAAGTTGGAGGTACATTATCAATACTCTTTGTTATAATCTTTTTTATTCAAGGGAAAATACACAGGAGAATCACTGCCATCAGTATCATAACTATAACTATGGCAGTGCCTACTTGAGTCAACCACTTCTGCCATCCTGACATCCACCCAAAATAACTTTACTCACTTCACTCTGGAGTTCTCCTTCCACTCTTTGGACAGATCATCCAGTTTTGTCGAGGCCATCGTCACCTTCCCAGTGGGACCAGTATTGTCTGGAATATATGTGCAACAACTGTCCCCAATCACTTTGCACTTTGTCCCCAACCCCTCCTTTTTCTGCTAAAATCATGTCCAAAGCCATTCTATTCTGGAACGTCATGGTGGAAGTGGGACCTAGTTGATTGGCTAGACCTTGGAGAGCATATCCCTAGAGTAATTAATAAACCTCTGTTGGTTGTAAAACAGGTAATTAATCCAGTCAGCATTTTCTTTAATGACCACATGGGGCATAAACAAAATTAGAGAACCCCCTGCTTGACTTGGTCACACCATTTAAATTCATTCGGGAACCCCCTTGGGACGCTTATGGCATCTGTGTATATATATATGGATCAAAACTGCCAGCTAGGGCCTCCTTTTTGTGTCTGCTATGCGAGTTATCTTCCAAGATACCATGGTCCTCTGGATTTGACAGTATGTGGAAAGGAATGATTAATTTGGTGAGCGTAAATTGACCCATCCAGTTACTCTCTAACCTGCTCCTCAGCTTACCATCACCACAAATCCAATAGATGTTTGCTAAGGATTAGGCCTGATTCTGAACTTTGGACACATGCAGTGAACTGAAATTGGCACAAAAACCTTCACTAAAGTTGCCGATAAATCTATTACCTGAGGTGGACACGTAGCAAGTGTAATTCCCTGGATAGATTGTGGCGCTTTCCCCTGGTTTTTGTGATCTTGGTAACTATGGGATAGTTAACTTTCCAATCTTCATAGGCACTGTGGTTTGTAGAGGTATTGGTGAACAAGCTCATAAAACATTCTTCTGCACTGACAGGAATAGTTAGGGGTACTGTATCCAGATGGGGATTGGCACTAGCACATACATAACAATTAGTTTTATTTTGGATTTGGGCAGTACACTTTAGCCATTCCACCAAGGCATTCATTTCATTATACCCTGTTTCCATTGCCAGGGTGTCCTCAAAAGTGGGATTTGCCATGGCCAACATTTGTTTGAATGTTTGGATTTTGAGAGCCAAGGGGTTGGGCTCAAAGGGTTTTGACTTATTCTGGATCCGCGCTCACTTGGGAGAGCCCACCATATCTTCTAGCTTGACTTTACCAATATGGGAACAACCATAACATCCCCCATATATTATAAATATATATAAATATATTATATAAATATATATATTTTATATAATATAAAATATATATATATATATATATATATATATGTGCCCATCACATAGGTTCCTGCATCTACGGGTTGGTGTGCCTCAATATTGAGAATCAATGGATTGCAAGCTCCTAAATAACCACAATTTTTCCAGTTTGTTGCCTAGTAAGTGTCATTCTAGTGAGGAGGGATCTTTGTCTGGAATCTTTTCTGTTCAGTGCCGGTTGAGGTCTGTATCCCCAGTCATCCCCCGTATTCCATCCTGCCGCTGTCCAAGAGCTGCAAGCTTCATCCCATCCTTCCCCAGTCACACAGATATATTGTTGCCCCACCTTCAACTGGTGGGCTTTACCTATCTGTGGAGCCCAACTATGATAACAAATGACAATGCTACAGTAATCAAATTTAAATGTGGCTACTTGGGCACTTGAAGAATTATACCAAAAGGTGGTCACCCCATTATTCATTTTCCAGGACCAAAGGTCCTCTGCATCTTGGATTGTGCTCTTGTCATTACAACACACCTGCTTTGGTCCGCCAGATGGTTACCTTTCGCCTCCTCTGAGCCCAGTTTACCATATGCTTTCATTTTAAAGATTGCTACTTGTTGGGGAGATGTGACCCCTCTTGCTGCATGACTTCAAGGCAATCATGAATGAAGGCATCTGGGTCATCATCATCACGTGGTAGTGGAGGATTGGGGGAGTCATGCCCTCCGGGATCCGTATATTCCCCCTTGAGAGAGGAAGCAGAGTGGCAGGGTTGAGAACGTTGCATCTTTGTAACATAACGTTGGAAAGAAGTAGAAGGGAGCATTGGAGACACATTTGGCATTACAACTCATATACAGGAACTACAGCGTGAATAGTAATGTTTTCACGGCTTAAAATGGGACATATTTCAGTCCGTAATTTCGCGCCGTACTGCGCGAATTACGGCTGGAATACGTCCCAGTCATTATGGTAATCCACAGTTCTCATAGAGAACTATGGATTATGTCTCCTCTCCCCGCTCGGCGGATCTGCCGCGGGGGGAGAGAAGTGACATGTCATTTACTAGCGGCGTTTACGCGCCACTAGTAATGATAGTCTATGGGCCGGCGAGGTGCCGGCACCCCGCTCCAACCCTGCCCCCGTCCACACGCCGTAATTGCGTAATAAGCTTATATGTGTAATAATGTTTTGCACCACAAACGTTATTAGAAAAGCATTAGAAAAATATGTTTCCCTTCACAATTGCACTCTAGAAATGCATCCAGAGCTTTTTTGAACTCTGTTAGTGAATTCACTATGACAAGTTCCTCTGACAGAGAGTTCCATAGTCTCACTGCTCTTACAGTAAAGAATTCCTTTCTATGTTTATGTAGAAACCTTCTTTCCTCTTAGTGTAGAGGATGCCCCCCTTGCTCTGGATACAGTCCTAGGTATAAATAGATCTTGGGAGAGATCTCTATATTGGCCTTTAATATATTTATACATATTTATTATGTCCCCCTGAAACCGTCTTTTCTCTAAATTAAATAACCCTAATCTTGCTAATATTTCTGGGTATTGCAGTCCACCCAGTCCTTTTATTATTTTTGCTTCCCGCCTTTGTACCTGTTCAAGCTCTACAATGTCTTTCCTGTGCACTGGTGCCCAACACTGTACACAATATTCCATGTGTGGTCTTACCAGTGATTTGTGTAACGGGAGAATGATGTTCAAATTGTGTGTATCTATGCCCCTTTTAATACACCCCATGATCCTATTTGCCTTGGCAGCTGCTGCCTAACACTGGCTGCTACAATTAGGTTTACTGTCCACTAGGATTTTCAAGTCCTTCTCCATGTCACTTGTTCCCAGTGAGATCACTTTGTAATAAAACATTGTCTTCTATTGTGTTGATTACTTTACAGAGCTTAGTATCATCTGCAAAGATTGATATCCTACTGTGCAATCCATGTGTAAGATTGTTAATGAATATATTAAAGAGGTCCTTATATTTACTGACTACAGCATGAAAATACTAGTCAAAGTACTGGCCCTAGAACTTTTAATCTGGAGCTATAGAAATGACATGAAAAATATCAACTGTAGCTTGCAATGAGCCATCTGCTTTTATCCAAACTCATATATTTTACAAACTTCCCCTGGGCCAAGTTCAGAGAAAGTATGACGTTAAATTTAGATTTCGGAAGGAATAACCTTTCTTAATCATGTATAGTCCAAATTATTTTTTCAGTTACTTCTTCAGTAATAAAATTCCCTGGAAATTCCACTCAGTAGTGAACAGCTCGCCAGCAGAGATGTCAAGGGATTTGCAAATGACCGTTAAAGCCACTGATTGGCTGCAATGGTAATGCGCTGTTTGCAGCTACCAAATGTACCAACAGTATCAATACTGGAACAGCAGTGAATAGAACGGCGAGTATGTATTTTTATTTTATTATTGCAGGAGTAACTTAAAATTAATTCTTAAGGAAGGTAAACACAATTTTCTGTTTTTCATTTTTGTTTTTTATTTTCATTTTCCAAGAGCTATAACGTTTTAATTTTTGCAATGACATACCTGGATGATGGTTAGTTGAAGAATGAGTTATATTTTTAATGATCCTGTTTAATGCACCATATAATGTATGAGGGAGTCCAAACAAATTCTTTGTGGGATGGAACTGGAAAGAATGCAGTTCCATCTCTCTCCTGGTTGCTGCCACACACGCTTGACACCATCTGTAATCCATGTCCTTAATCTGCTTGTCTTCAGCAAATTGTGAACTTTCTTATGCATCATCTTTAGAAAATTACCAATAAAGTTTGTAGCCCCAATTTAGTTGGTAGGTGAAAATGTAAAAAATCCTTTCCTAAATTAGCAATCTCCTAAACTTTCCCAGTGAAAGTAAATAAATACCTAATTACTCTAAAACGTAACCTTTATTAATTCTCCACTAACTTATGTAATCAAACACCCTTAAAATAGCTAGACCGAGCCTGCAGTAATACTTTGTTTTAGATAATATATATATATGACTGTAATTTCTGACTAGTTAACTAGTACTGTTGACGTCTGTGGTTAAGCTATAACCTCTAAGCTCTGACTAGCGGCCTAGGAAAGCCAGCAGCGTGATGAAGTCACTTCATCGCCCTGCTGTCCATTTTACTGATGCAGCCCGTACCAGTAGTTTGTGGCTCTGCAGGCCCGCCGGTGCTCCGATCCGGGCCAGGTTCAGGGCAGCAGCCGTTTTATCTGGGGCACAAGCCTCAGATAAAACAGCCTAGCGCTGCCGCTGGCAATCACCCTTTCCCCCACAATGAGATTGCAGGGTGCCGAAAGGTTGCCATGTGAACTCCAGGCCTAATGACGGCCTCCACAGCTGCCATGTTTCTACTGCTGTTACATCCTGTAACAGGCAGCATGTAATAGAAGATCATATTAGTATACCATATACTATTATATTGTAGAACAGTGTACAAGCAATTGCGCCCTCTAATGATCAGGTACTCTAGGGGGACGAATAAGTTAAAAAAAATATTCAAAACACTCACCTTTTGCCGATAAAAAAAAATAAAAATGTTAGACATTATTAGTATTGCCACATCCATAGTCCAGTCTATTAAAATATCATATCATTTATCCTGTATGGTGATCACTGTAGAAGAAAAAAATTCCCAATACCAAAATTGCATTTGTTTTTGGTCATTTCACATCCCTAAAACATTGGAATTAAATATAATAAAAAGATTGCATGTATCCTGAAATGCTACCTATAAAAACTATGCTTCACCCCACAAAAAAAACGAGCTGTCACTGAAGTTCATTTGTTGTATCATGAAAAAAAAATAGTATTTTTCAACAACTGTTTGCCTACATTGCATGATTGATGTTTGCAGTGTAGTGTGCTGCAGAAAAACTCTATTTAAAGGGATTGTCTAATAAAAGAAAATTAATTTCAAACAGTGTCTGTTCCCTTTGGCCCCTCACACCACAAAAATGTGGGGTGAACAGAAAACAAATGCAATTGATTGTACCTTTCTTAATTGGGTGTAGTTTTCGTTGGAGTTTACACTGAACAGTTTAATTGACATGTTATCTGTAGTCTGTGGGTCAGTACAAGGGCCACATTATGATTGTATGTCACCACTATGTAGTGATTAATAATAATATAATATTACAGAATAAACCTGAATACTAATGCTGATATTCCCACAATATACCAGGACCAAATACCGTCACATCATGACTACATATCACCACCATAAACGGTTTAAATAAAACCATCGTACTGTTACTGAATATAGACCATTACACTATAGCTATGTTCACAGCAGTAATTGCGCCCCATAGACATGCATTATTCTCGGCGCGTATACGCCGTGAATAAATGACATGTCACTTCTCTCCCCACTCGGCGTATTGTGCGAGCGGGGAGAGGAGACGTAATCCATAGTTCTCTATGAGAACGGTGGATTATCATAATGACTGGGACGTATCTCGCCCTGTATTTCGCGCAGTACGGCGCGAAATACGGGGCGAGATACGTCCCAAAATAAGCTGTGTGAACATAGCCTAAGACCACAATACATAGACTCTGCAGACTGTCCATTACCTCATACAGTGAATATATATTGGTAGGCAACAGTGTATAGAGGCTCTGCAGACTGTATATTATCTCCATATAGTGACCATATAGTGGTAGTTACCAGTGTACAAATGGCTCTGCTCACATAAGTGATTACAGTGCAGTTACATTTAGGGACTCACAGTTGACATCATTCTCTTTCTCTTTTCTCTCTTCATCCGGTCCAGACCACCATGATGTCTTCTCCTGGCCACAACTCATCCCTGCAGAAATTACCACATAAACATGTTCGACTACAAACATTGAAAGTGTCCCAAACCAACTATAGGGCCCTCATTTATGCCACCAATAGGTAGGAACAAACCCCATGTGGTAGGCAGCCCCCCTTATCCCTAATTAGGCAGGCAGATAAGTAGATGCTTCTTTTAGGTAGATTAGACCCTAAAAATTAGTCTCATAAGCGGGCAGACTCTCCCTATTAAGTGGGTAAAACACCCCTTCAGTATATGGTTCCCCTCAGTAGGTAAGTATATAGGGATCCCCCCCATAGGTAGCTATATAGTGCCCACAATAGGTAGCTGAGGGGAACCCTATAGTGAAGGGGACTTTACCTACTTAATAGCAAGAGTCTACCTACTTATCTAATTTTTAGGGTCTAACCTACTTCAACTCCATCACAACATTGGACGTAAGCTTATGTTCAAGTTGTGTAGGGGTTGACACAAATGGATGTAAGTTTATGTCTAAGGGCCATATGAATAAAAACTAGGTCTAAAACTCACTTTGTTGCCTATAGCAACCAATCAGAGTGCCTCTCTCATTTCATATAGTTCTCTGGAAAATTGAAAGGGGTGCTCTGATTGGTTGATATGGCAACAAAGTGAATTTTAGACCTAAACAGTTTTCATACATGTGGCCCCTAGTGATCGTGTGAGCTCTAAAACACACAGTCAGTGCCTGAAATCAGCTGTCCATTACAGCTCACATCCTGCAGCATTGGCCCTGACCGGAGATTACTTCAGAGGAGGGAGGGGGCATTAACCCCTTAGCTACCTCTGTATCTTTGGCAGCAGCCGCAACATAATCGCTGCTGCTGTGTTACCTGACAGCCCGGGCACCTGAGAAAGACTTCCGGGCTGTCTGTGACGTCATGATGACCAGCTGATCAAAAACTCATATAAATTCCAAAGAGTTACCAATGAAAAGGTCAGTTCATACCACAAAAACAAGCCTTACACAGCTCTGTATACAGAAACATAAAAAAGTTATGGCTATCAGAAGTACTTAGGTAGGTGTATGTGGGACCCCACCAGTACTTAGATAGTTGTAAATAGGGTCTCTGCCTCTCAGTACTTACGTAGGTGTATATCGGGACCGCTATTAACAAAAAATAAATAAATAATAATATCCACCTCTCCCCTGTTCTCTCGCTGAATGCTTTACTTTGAATCCAAAGCAGGTGGAGTGACGTCCGGGACACCACTTTCAATGTCTACTAGGCCATAAGCCTAGTGATAGGTTTAGGACCTAGTACATCACACCGCTGCCTCAAGTGGGCTGAAAGGCCAGGATCAGTGTATTTCGGCTGTTCTGCCTTAGCCGCCGCTTAAACTGTAATCGCTGCATCACTGGGTCTATATGATGCAGCAATGCAGCTGTCTGGCGAAGAGGGCCCGTTCCCAAGGGCGACCACTGCGACCACTGTAGCTACGCCACTTTGCAGCACAAAGTTTAAAAAAATGTAGTTTTTTTAAGAACTTAAACATAACAAAAACTCGATGCATTAGGTATCACCAGAACCATACCAACCTGCAGATTACTGATCATTAAAAACTACATAAAAACGAAATTATATGATATGGTCAGTGGCACCAAATAAAAACTATGTCCCATATTAAGCAAGCCCTCATTCGCCTATGTAGACAGAAAATTATAAAAAGACAGGAAGGAAAATACAAATGCAACGAAAAGAATTGGCTGTGGCAGAAAGGGATCAAGTGAACAGTAAAAATATTACTATTTCTTGGGTATGACTTACCCATTCACTATGTCTGCTTCCCTTGTCAAACTCTGCCTGTTACCCAAAACAACGAAACTCTGCCTGCCCTGACCTTCTGGCCACAGAACCACACCTACATTTCTACTGCTATGGTACCACATCAAGCAACTTCGATTTTTGCTACTAGAGACTGGGCTGAGGATAGAAACCTGGGGATTATTTGCAGTGAAAAGCAGATACCTGTATAGGGGTTAGAGGGTAAAAACCAGGTTGCTCCTTATACGCCGCCCATTGGCTCCATGCCAAATCCAGTTCAATACAGAGCATTCCCTTCTGATTCCAGGTAGGCCTCATGACAGTATTGCGGTTAACAGGAGGCAAGGTTTTGGACAGCATGTGTGGGACTATAAAAGTCTTACAAAATGGCATTTTTATTTTAAGTTAAGCATTTATATTAGTTGTGTGAATTGCCTACTGGAGATAACTTAAACAATTAAGAAATATTATTTTTAAAGTCCAAAGAATAATTTTCACTTAACACACATTAGAATTCTCAGCAGGACTTTGGATAAGTTTGTCAAACTAACCAGATCAGCCGTCCCACAAATCCTATTAGCTGCCATCACATTTACTGAGGAGTCAGTAAGCCGGTACATCTCATTCCCGCCAGACTGCCAAACAAACCTTGTTACAAAAAAATCCAGCATTTTACCCATCAATCACTTCTCACCAGCAGGGAATCGATATCCCATGAGGGAGAGCAGACATTCTAAGCACTGCATAGATGGGATTTAATTTATAATATATACAATTTAATGGGATAGGGATAGCAGACGGTAGGTAACCATCCAGTTCTCTCTGGGCTTCATTTCAGAGGGTAATTCATAGTATTAAATTAAGTCCTATTCAACAGCTGTGCGAAAAGAATGTGAATTACAAAATGACAAAGAAATAAATAACAGCTGGAAAGTAAGGGAACCAACAGCTAGACTTGTACTTCAAATGCATATGTATAGACAATCGTCTTCCATCATCTATTGTGGAGTGAAGAAAGATCTTGTAAAATGTAATGCTGATGTTGAACAACATTACAACAATAAATTGAAGGTAGTTACAAGTGTACCTCTACTCTACCCGATCACATTCCGAAAGCATAGAAATGTACACAACATTTAATAGTAACAAGTTAACACTTTATAATCCTAAAATTTGAGTAGCAGATACAGTAGACTGTGGCAGTTTGATGGAAACATTAAAACATCCCTCTTTCCCTATGCCTATTCACAAATACACACTTTTTTTGTGTTGTGACAAAAAAACAAAACCTGGGGGGACATATATGAAAACTGGGGTAGAGTAGACAGTTATTCTTCTCAGTAGGTTTGTGTAGCATTTGTCAATTTGTATGAAAGTGTGCTAAGCACTTTATAAACGTGTCCTGCTGTGAGATAAAAACATGCGCCAAAATTTGTCTCTCCAGTTTGAAATTGGCATAAATTAGTAAGACATTTCTGCGCCCTAAGAATTGGCGCATACAAAACTGATTAGGGTGTCGGACGGGTAGCAGTTTTTGGCGAAAGACATATTTAAAAATATGTTGGACAGAGGTAACGACAGTTTTTTTTCCGCAAATCACTCCAGAAAACTGGGCCAGCCCTGTTCATATATGTCGCCTTTCTTGTTTGACAATTAAAATGTTGGAGGGAATGCCTCATTAAGACTTGAATATTCAGTTTTTCCTGATTGTTATCTCCTTTTATATAGTAATTGCTCTATGATACATATTATTCATAATGTCTAAATTACCACATACTTTATGACACTGATGTATTTGTACTGCTTATACCTCATGGATATCTTACAGAAATCTAATATTGTAATTTGTATTTTAACCCCTTACTGCCGCAGCCAGCTTTCACCTAGGAGCACCCCATTTTTTTAAATCTGTCAAATATCAAAATGTTGCCATTTCAAGTTCAAAAATTTCTGTGTGTAACACAGATAGTTGTACCACACAAAATAGCTTATAACTAGCATCTACCATATGTCTACTGTAGGTTGGCATCATGTTTTAAATGTCTTTTTATATCTTATCTTGACTCAAAAAGGCCATTCTTGTAAAAGTCGAAGCCTGCTCAATTGGAGTGGGTACAAATTTCTCTCAGTATATGGAGTATAATCAGTACAATTCACCTAGATGATTGCACAGGGATACTTGCTGTGAGAGAATAGGAAGGTATCAAGTTTATTGTGACAATCTCCACCAACCACCAAAATCTGGAATACCTTCCATTTGCTCGCAAGCTGTTCATTTCCTGAGTGGTGATGTCAAAGCAATGGCATGTGACTACTGAAGTCATTGATTGGCTGCAGCAACCACCTACAAATTGTGCGGGGGACATTAAATAGAGACAGGGGGAAACAGCAGGCAGTTTCAGTGCTGGGCAGTGAGTGCAAAGGTGTATTTTTTTTATTGTGCAGTTTATTTCTATTTTTTTTAATATATAGCAGACAGCCCCTTTAAGTGTAAAACCCCAATTAAGTATAAAAATCTGTACTATTCATGGCTCAATTTGTAAATGCAAACCAGAAGGCCACATTTACCAAAATGCTGAAATGAAGTGTAATTTTAAAGGTTCACTCGCAGCAAATGTTTTAATACTATAAACCAACAATATTTATGGTACTGCCTATAGCTAATTGTCTCAGATCTTAATTTCACTATACAATTTGTGTATTTAATAAAGATGTGCAAGGTCCAGAAAGTTAAAGTCTCATTATACAAATTGATCAAAAGATGTATTCTACAGGCTCTTAATGCAGTATGATAAAAAGACTAATTCCAGAGGTTAGTAATCCCACTGGGGGATTAGATCACAGAATCAAAAGATCATAAAGAAACTTGAGGTTCTTTAGACTTTTTGAAGTTAAATACTATTATTTTTTTCATCAGGCTTTGTAATGTTTTAAAATTCATGTCAAAACCCCCATTTTATCCTAGAAATACAAGTTTGTTTTTGGGATATTTTAAAATTAGCCAAAATTTATAGGTTTTTAAATGGGCAAAAAAATAGACATGGGACTGTTGATGCAGATCGTTAACCTTTCATCTAGATCTAAAAAAAATTTTATTTTTTTACGCACTTGGTTCCATATTATGTTACCTCAAATTTGTTTATCTTTTTTTTGGGGGTTTTTCCTTTTTTTTAAAAATTATTCTTTGCATATACATTAATATTATGTTTCAACCAGTCACTGTATATGACACAATATATAGTGTACATAGTTTCTGTGGTGGTAAAACAATTTTGTAGAATGTGATGAAAAAAATTGGGGAAGTTAAAGGCCGTTTTTTCCCACATGGCTTATTGAAGCCTAATTGCGGGCCGGGGTTTTCGCCCGCAGTTAGGGGCTTAAATAAGGTGCGGGGCATTTTTGCGCCTGGAAAAATGTGATGCCCACTTTTCCCCCCGCCCGGCGGTTTTCCCCGGAGCGGGGAGGAGTGGGGAACCCCATGTTCTCTTATGAAAAAGGTGGATTCCCTTTAATTTACGGGGAGGGGATTGGACCCGAAATGAACCCAAAAATTCCGCGCCAAAATAAGCCGTGTAAAAAAGGGCCCCAAAGGGGCCTCCAAAACCCTTTGTCACGGGAAAATTAAAAGCCGATAGGGATCCTCACTGGATAACCCAAGACTGAAACACATTTTGGGTGACATGTATGATTTTTGGCGCTCAGGCGACATTTTTTTTGTGTGCATTTGCAGCGTCGAATGCGCCTGAATCTATAAAACCTATTTACGAGGCCCTTTGATTTATTTGCTTTCTACAAACAAAGCGAAAATTTCTGGCACAGGAAAAACATTTTTTAAAGTGGTTTTACTTTTTTTCCCGCGGGTTTTGCCCCTGGATTTAAAAATTAAAAAGACTTTAAATTTGTGTATCGTACTGTTGTAGTGGGACATGCCTCCGTGCGCCCCCCGCGCTTTGGAAGGGGCGTTTTTCTCTACAACAGTACGATACTACATCTCAGGCGTATTGCAAAGTGCCGGGGGCCCTTTTTTCTGCCCCTGATATTGAAGTGCGCCCGTTTAAAAATAGAGTGTGCAGGGCTGCGCTACTTTTTTGGCTAAAAAGACGTCAGATTTCCCGGGAACCCCCGGGTTCATACATGTCCCCTTAGTGAAAGGTGAAAAACCGTAACCCAAAAAAACCTTTTCCTTTTTTAAATATTTAAAAGTTTATTTTATTTTGGACTTGGGGGTTTACCATTGTTTTTTTGCTCTTTTTAAATTATCCCACCAAAAAAATTTTCCGGGAATTTAAATTAAACAAAAAACTTTTAAAAAGGGAAATGCCCCCCCTACCCGGTAGGGGGACATATGCTACTTTTAGACATCCTTTTTAAAGATTCATCACCATAGGCTAAAATGATATCTGTTTAATAGTGTTGAGCGATTGCGTTGGCTATCGAGATCGATCGATAGTCGATAGTCGGCCGCTATCGAAAAAGGTTTTTCAAATTAGTGTGCATCGATTATGCGCGTTTTAACCTTTTAAGGGCCCTAGGGGAAGCAAAAAACACCTTCATTTTTTACCCCCAAAACAAGGCTGGAAAAGCGGGGAAATTAACACCAAAAACAGTCAAATGGATAAATGCTACATTTTTTAGGCAACACATTTTGGTTAAAAAAAGTAACAAAAAAAAAAGGTCACAACCATTTATACCCCGTCTTTTTTCCAGCCTGCCCCTTTAAAACCGGAAAAATCACCCACAAATTAAAAGTGCCAAAAGGGCAGTATGATTTAAACCATAAATGTTATTTGGAAGGGGAAAATTGAATACCCCGTCCTGGAACGCGCATGAGCCCCAAAACCGCGGGACCCCCACTTTTTAAAAAGTGCCGCAAAAAGGAGTTTTTTCAACCCCTTTTTTATTTAAACTGGACAGGGACTATACCTGCCCGGGGCCCACGGGATGAGCCCCAACCTGCATGCCCCCCCACTTTTTAAAAAGTCCCGGAAAAAAAGGAGCTTTCAACCCCCATTTTAGTTTAAAGGGGACATTGCATCCCTTTGCCCTGGGCCACAGATGCCCCCGCCCCCCAAAAAAAAAAAATTTAATTTTAAAAACTTGCTTTTCCCCCCACCTCCCCAAACCATTAAAAAAGTCCCGGAAAAAAAGGATTTCTTTCAACCCCCAATTTTTTTTTAAGGGACTTTGGGACAAATTCCCTGTCCGGGGCCACAGCAGGGCCCCCCAAACCCTGCATGACCCCCCTTTTTTAAAAAGGGTGCCGGTGGGTTACAGGGGGGTGCGGTGAAAGCCCGGTGGCGCCCGTCATCTATTAAAAAAAGCGGGGTTAAAACCCCCCTGGGGACCCCAGAAACCCAAAAAATGTGTGTAAAGGGCAGAGTGCGGAAGGGGAAGTGTGGGGAACCCCATTTTCCCCTTTTTAAACACGGTAAATTACCGGGGGAGCGCTTCCCCCTCCGTATGAGTGTGGCCCAATTGAGTTTCCCAATTGGGAAATACTGGGGGTTTTAACGCTCCTGTTACACCCGGGGTCCCCTTTATCTTGGAAATTTTTTTTTCCAAATTTACTAACGTGTGGGGGAAAAGGTTCTGAAATTTTTTCTCTGTCTGTGCTCCAAAACTCCATGCCCTTTTGAATAATTTACTTGGGTTTTCAAATTTTTTCCTGTACCCCCCTTGTACAATTCAGGGGAATTTTTTTTTAACAGCTATTTTGTAATGAAATTTTTTTTAAATACTTTAATTCTGGGAAAAACTTTTTTAAAAAATAGGATGGAATCCCACCATGTTTTTTGTTTTCTTTTTGTCATTGTATTAAATGGGTTGTCTCAATACAGGGATTGTTAGTATTTTAAAAGATCTTGCAAAAAAAAAGTCATTTTGAAATATGTGCCCATTAACAGTGTCCTCCCTATTCCTTTTTTCTGACAGCCCATCCCCTTGAGCCACTCTTGCCAATTTAAAAGAACAAATGTGGGTTTAAAAAAACCCCTTTTTTAGATGGATGTATATAGCTGCATGTCACAGCAAAATCCCCCCAAAAATTTCCCAAAGCAGGGACCCTTGAGCCACTTTGGTCAATTGTGAAGAAAAAATGTCTGTTAGAAAACAACTTTTTTTTGAATAGGACCTGTAGTATAGCTGCATGTCACGGGGCAAAATCCTCCCCAAAAATTCAAACCCATGACCCTTGAGCCATTTTTGGTCAATTGTGAAGAAAAAAATGGTTGTTAGAAACAACTTTTTTTTTTTTATAATAGGACCTGTAGTATTGCTGCATTTAAAAGAGCATGACCCAAAAAATTATAAAAATGACTTCTCAGCCCCTATTAAAAATTGTGAGGGGGGAAATTTGCCACTTGGGAAGAAATTTTTTTGTTAAAAAGGGGCCCATGATTTTTGCTGTATTTTCACAGTTTCATGACCCCAAAAAATTAAAAATATGACTTCTCAGCCACTTTTTAAAAAATTGTGAGGGAAAAAATCCCAAATTTAAAAGGAAATTTTTTCCAACGAATTTTCTGTTCCAAAAAGGACCCGTTTTTAAAAAAAAATTAAAAATTTTTGCCGGGTATTTTTTTCACAGCAACATGACCTCAAAACCTTTGGAAAATGCGAAAACTTTTAAAGATAAAGTGAGTAAATGGAATAGGTTTTGTCATAAAAAACCCTTGCTGTTTTTTTTACAGTTCCTCACAGAAAAAAACCAGCAAATGAATGTTGGGAAAAGAGAAAAAAAAATTGCAGTAAAAAAATTCCCCCTTTTAAAAAAAATTTTTCAAGAGGACCATTTCTTTTTGGGAAAAGGAATGTGAAGTGGGAGGGCAAACTAATGGGAAAACCTCGGCAATTGGGGCCACAAAAAATCATCGGGAAAACCCATGCCTGATTAATCTTGATGAAAGTCAAAGTTTCCACATTAACTGGGGAAAAGCCGGATGCGTTTGTCTTAAGGGACTCCTCCAGCTTTTGCTGAAGGTCCTCAAAATTTTTCGCTGGCTGCGGGGGCAGGACAACACCTTATGGCGTGACGAGAAGCTCGGGCCATTGTTTTTTTTTGGGATTCCCCAAAAGTCTATTGGGCCCGGGAACACATGCAAAAAAACATCGGTTTTGGGAAAACGCAGTTTAGTGGGTTGGACCAAATGATCTTAAGCTGATCTCGTGTGTTGGATGTTTTCCCCTGCATTGATGCGTTGGTGAGGTGGTAAACAAAAAATTGGGCAAGGGGGTAAACCCATTAGGCTTCTGCCACTTGCCTGCTGCTGCCGCTAGCCTATTTGGCCCCTCTACTGCTGTCACGGTCGCTAATGTTGTTCCCCCGGGCATTTGGGGAAACGGGGAAGCAGAGCAACAGAGTTTTCCAGTTGATAAAATCAGAAAATTTCCCTTTTCCCTGCTTTTTACTCTCTATTTGGGTGGGGGGAAGGGAAAAGTGCTGTTTTTTTTTTGTCCCGGGACCCAGGAGGGGGGCCCAACCCCCAGTAATGTTGTTCTTTTTTGATGGTTTTTAAAATTGGGGAGGATCTTTGTTGGAGGAAATGGGCATCCAACCCCCCTCTTTGTGGGGTTTGGGCCTTGTTTCCCCCAAAGCCTCTGGGTCGAGGGGCACTGGGCAAACTGTTTTTCCTCTTTCTTCCCCCTCCGCCTAAATTGGGCCCCAACCCCTTTCCCAAAGGGGCAGGGACTTTGGAAAAATGGGTTTGTCTAGGAATACCTCCTCCCCTCCCCCCTCCTCCCGTTGCCCCCGGCACAGCTTAAAACCCCGCCCTGACTTGCCTGAGTTGATCCCCCTGGGGAGCGGGATGCGCCCCCTTTTCACTAGCTCTGGACCCCAAACCCAAAATCCCTAATAAGACCGTAAAATTTGTAAAAATGTGGGGCCCTTGTGGATTTGACGGAGAAAAAGGGCCCTCCGGGGTCCGATCTGTGTCCGTCTCCTCCCCGTCGTTTGGCGGGCCTGTTTTTTCAGAGTTTTCCAAACCCAAATCGTTCCGGGAACTAAGATCCCAAAATTTTCATGCGAAAAGGGAATTGTCCCCCACTGACCATTTTGGTGGCTTCTTAAAAAACGGGCAAGGAGGGTTTGCAGAGTTTCTTTAAACCTCCCTCCACTCTCGGTGGTTAAAAACCCCCGAGGTCCGCCCGCTGCTTGTGGGCCCCATGTGTCCTTTCGTACTGGAAATGGCATTGGCTGCTGCCAAATGGGTTTGGAGTGGGAGGGGGGAAAATTTCCAGGTTTTTGCCACTTTTCCCAACAATGGGACGGTTGAGGGGGGGCCCGAGCTGACGCTGAAAGCACCCAAAGGGGGGGACAAAGCAGGGTGCAAAACAGCGGAAGTGCAAAAACTGGCCCTTGACCCTTTTCTTAAAGCAGGGCGTCCAAAACCGGGTAGCTTTTAAAAAATTTTTGGGAAAGGGACAAGGTTCATGAATGTGCCAGGCAAGGGTTTGGGCCCTTCCGGGCCTACCGATCTTAAGGGGGGCCCAGCAGTTTTTTCCCCCGTTATCGAAACACCACCTTGCCTGGCACAAGGTTTTGTCACCCAGCCAGGCTGGGTTTTTTTTTTTCCCTTTGGAAGCTTTCCACAGCCCCTGCCCCTGTTTTTGTGGACGGTCTCCAAGGAGTTTAAATTTTAAAACCGGCCCTGGTGTCTTGGGCACGGGGATGCCCCCAGGGGGCCCTTTGGGGGGGAAAGACCCCTGCCCCCATCCCTGGGGTTTTTGGAAGGCGTCCCGCCAGCCTGAGAGCCCCCCGTCCCCCCAAAAGGGAACCACCCAGCTCCCCCCCAGTGAGCTGCCCACAGAGTTTTAAAAGGGGCCCTTTGGGCCCGTGCTTACTAGTCCATGTTTTCGGTGGTGAGATGGACTTTTCGGGACACAGATGCAGAAAAGCGCTTGAAATTTTAGATGACACGTGGCGGGCCCAGGGCGGGGACGGTTTTTTCTGGCAAAAAACCCCCTTTGCTCGGCATCTGGTATTGGGGGCAAGGAGGGCCATGACGTGGCGGAAACCCCTCTGTGTCCACCAGCGGAAAAGGCCCAAAATTTCCAAGGCCAAAAGCCTTTGGGAATGCCACATTCAGGCTTTTGGCTTTGGGTGGTTGGGTTAAAATGTTTCTTCTGCTCCAAAACCGGGAAAGGGGCAGAAGGCTGGGTTTCTGACTGGCCGGGTTTTACGGGGCAGGTTGTCAAAAAAAATTTTTTTTTTTTGGCCCCCCCCCCGGAAGAATGGGGTAAGGATTTGGAGGGGCTCTTGGTTTGGTTTCTGGTGGTACTCGGGCGACCCCGGGGGAGGCTGAAGCGGAGGGTTTTCCCTGATCAGACTTGGAGGGCATGGGCAGTGAGGGAAAGGGGTTGGTGGTGGGGGGAAAGGGGGGAGGGGGCGGAGCAGTGGGTTTTGCCCGTGGTTTTGGAAAAGGGCCCCGGGGTCGGTCTGGCCTTTTTTGGCCAAAATGTGCCCTCCATTTAACCCCTGCATTCCTTTCATGTTGGGCTTTGACTTGGTTTGGGGGTGGTTAAAAACCCCTTAAGGTTCTTTTCCCCTACTTATGCGTTTACGGCAAAGGCGGGTATGACCCTCGTGGGTGAAACAGAGGGTTGCTCAAAGAAGGCCCCGGCTTGAGAAAGGGCCCGGACCTTTTTTTACGGCGGGTAAGGGGAGGGGGGGCGGGGTTTTCGCTGGGCCGGGGCTGGCGGAATTAAAATCAGCGGGAAATTCTGGACCCCCCTCTCCCTTTTTGGGGGCGGGACCCGTATTGACATAAAACCCCTCGTCTTCCCCCTTGTCCAGATGATGCGTTTGCAAGCAAAATTCTGCGGAAAAGGGCCCGGTTTGGTTCCCCCAAAAGTGTTTAATTTTATAAACATCATTCCAAAAAAGGTGACTTGGCTTTGGCCCGACTTTCTGCATCCCGAAGCTGGGGCTACAAGCAAGGGGCACTGCAAGGCGTTTGGCCCCACCGCCCCGGGTTTTTTTCCGATTGAACCCGGGTTCCCTTTACCTCCTCTGATGGCATCTTTTAACTGGGTGTCAGAAACAGAGAAAAACTTTCCCTTTTTTGGCCCCTTGGGTTTTTAACATGTTTGACCCCAAACCCCAATTTTTCATCAAAGGGGGTCTTCGAAAAATGGATTTATCCACCCGTGGTGGGTACACCCAGTTGACATTTGGGCTGCTCTATTTTGGGCGATGCTGATGATGCTGATGAAGCATTTGTGGCCGTGACTGCGGGGCGAGGAAAGGTTAAAAAACTGAAAATTTCAGGTTGCATTAACCACTGAAGGGGCAAAATTGGCGACGATTGTTTTGTTTTCTTAGTTTCACAGGGCCCTTACCCCCGGATGACAGGCCTGGGGGTCCTGCAACTAAGATCCGTGGGGTTTCGTTTTTGTGCCAGCAATGGAAGGAAACACCTTTTTCTGTACCTTTTACTCCATGTGCTTTCCCCCCTCTTTGGGGTCGCTTAAACCTGCATTTCGCCCCCCAAAGTTTCAGAAATATTAAAAAATTTGGAAGGTATGGGGAAAAGTTTTGGAAAAGTCTCTTATTAAAAAGCGGCAAATCCCCGCTTTTTTCTCAAAATTCCCTTAATCAAAACAAAAATTTCTGGATTTTAAAATTTAACTGCAAAAGGGGTCTTTTTCAAACAAACTGGACTGGGGAAAAGTCCAAAAAAACCCCGTATTTTGTTATGTTTTGGTAAAATAAACCCGGTTTTTTTTTTTGCACCTTTCAATTTTACCTGTGGTTTTAATATAGAAATTTCTGTTTTTAAAATTTACGTTGATGCTGGGTCAAAGAAAAAAGTGTGGGTGGGGCAAAAAGGGCAAAAGACCGGGAAAATGTTATGTTTTTTATTTTAATTTAAAAGGTATTTTTTTTCAACCCTTTTAATTCAACCCCCGTGGGAATTTTTAGAATTTCTTTTTTTAAGATTTACGTAGTTTCTGCGTAATTTAACAGTGCGGGGTGGGGAAAAATCAAAAAAAAAAAGTAAAATGTTTTTTTTTTGATATAAAAAACGGTATTTTTTGCCCTTTTCCCAAATTTAACCCGTGGTGAATAAAAGAATTTTTTGTTTTAAGTTTTTCCCTAAAAATTTCTGCGTTTTAATTTAAACGTGCTGGGTGGGGGCAAAAGTCAAAAAAAAAAGTTTAAATGTTTTGTTTTTTATTTAAATAAACGGTTTTTTTTTGCCCCTTTCAATTTTTCCTGGTGAATATTTGAATTGCTGTTTTTTGATTTTCGTTGATGGTGGTTTAATGGGAAAAGGGCTGGTGTGCGCAAAAGTCAAAAAAAACGTAAAAGTTAAAGTTTTGATATAATTTTTTTGGGATTTTTTTCCCCCCTTTTTAATTTACTGTGGTGAATTTAGAATTTTCTGTTTTAAAAATTTTTACGTACTTGCTTGCAAAACAATTTAAAAAGGGGGTTTTTTTTGGGTTTTTCGCCCCCCAAAAAGTCTTTTAAACCAACGTTAAATTGGGGGGTTAAAAAAGTTTTTTGATTTATATTAATTTTAAAAGGTTTTTTTTGCACCTTTTTTAATTCAATGTGGTTGAATTTTTAGGGAAATTTCTGTTTTAAATTTTGTAAAATGCTGCGTCAAATGGAAACCGTGGGTGGGTGCGCAAAAATCAAAAAAAAACCCTTAAATTTTTAGGTTTTTATAAAAATAACGGTATTTTTTGGGCCCCTTTTAATTTTACCTGTGGTGAATAAGAAAATTTTGTTTTAGATTTACGTAGATGCTGCGGGCCCAAAGAACAGTGCTGGGTGCGCAAAAAATAAAAAAAAAACGTAAAATGTTTTTGGGTTTTTTTATAATAAACCCCGGGATTTTTTGCACCTTTTAAATTTCGTGGTGAATTTAGAATTGCTGTTTTAAAATTTCGTGGTGCTGGGCAATGAAAAAAGTGGGTGGGTGCGCAAAGTCAAAAAACACGAACTGTTTGTTTTGTTTTAATAAACGGTATTTTTTGCCCTTTCATTCACCTGTGGTGATTTTAGAATTGTGTTTTAAAAATTTACGTGTGCTTTCGTCAATGAACAAATGCTGGGGTGCGCAAAAGTTTAAAAAACAGTAAACTGTTTGTTTTGATATAATAAACGGGATTTTTTGCCCCCCTTTTTTCAAATTCCACTGTGGGTGAATTTAAAAAAAAAGAATTTTTTTTCTTTTGGGTTTTTAAAGAATTTTAAACGTTTAAAAAATTTTTTTCTGCGTCAATGAAACCGTGCTGGGTTGGGGCCCAAAGTTCAAAAAAAGGTTTTCTGTTATGTTTTGATATAAAAAACGGTATTTTTTGCCCCTTTCAAATTTTATGTGGTTTAATATAGAATTTTCTGTTTTTAAAAATTTACGTAGATGCTGGGGTTTTAAAGGGAAAAGTGTGGGTGGCAAAAGTAAAAAAACACGTAACTGTTAAAGTTTTTCTTAAAAGGATTTTTTTTCCAACCCGGGGGTTTAAATTTTTGGCAACCCCAAAAAACCTGGGTGGGAAAAAATACTTTATTGCTTCCCTTTTTTGTTTCAAAAATTTTAACGTGCCAAAGGGGGATTATAAAAAGTCCCCAAGGGGTAAGGGTAAAATTGAACACCTTTCTGAAAGTATATGATAATAAAAGTGGGTTTTGCAGCTAAAAAAAGAGACCTGGGAGTTATAGAAAAGGGTGGGGTATCCAATATAAAATTTAGGCTGCCCCAAAATTTTAGGAAATATTTTTAATAGCAAAAATGTTAATAATAAAAAATATTCCATACAATGGGCTACCTAAGTCTTGGTGAACTTTATCCAGTGTTCTTTTTTTAGATGGGTTGTCTGTGTTCGCCGCGGGCCCCCCCCCCCCTCCCCCCGCCGTTTTATTTACAGTGGGGAGATTTCCTTTAAAATTCTCTAGCCCAATACATAATATCTTCAAATCCCCAATCTAACTAAATTGGAAGGTCACAGTAAAAGTAAAAGGTTTCTCTGTGCAGAAAGGACTAAATTTTGTGAAACTGGGTTTTGGCCCCAGGGGAGGCGCAGGTCCTATCCCCATGAGCGCGAGAGGAAAACTAAGGCTGGGGCAGGAAAAGCGTTTATGGGAAAAGAGGTAAAGTGATTTTTTTCCCCCAAAACGCAACCATACACCCTCCCCGTCATGACGTCGCAAAAACATTCCCCCCCCCCCCCCCCCCCCCCCCCCCCCCCACCCTGCTCTTTTTGTAATTGATTTGCTGGCCCCCAAAATTACAGGGAAACGCCGAAAAAGGCGCGGTTTTTAATAGATGATGCACAGATTTTTTAAACCCTTAAATTTTGCATTTAAACTGGGAAATTTTGATTTACCATAAAAAAACCCTTTGGGGGTTTCAAAATTTGTCGATAAAAAAAAGCTCAAAAAATACTGTTTAACAAAAAAACATCATAAAATGGTTTTTAAAATCTCAAGACTTTTTTTGTTAAAAAAAAAGGTTGTGTTTGGGGTCCCGTGGCATTCGAGAAAAATTACAATGGACCTATTGAAATGGTCAATAAATTTAACATCACTCTGACATAGGCGAACTTAAACCCTTGTCCATTTAACTTCTTTAAACTACATAAAAATTCACTTTTATTAGTGTTTAAAAAACATTACTACTAGTACTAGGCATACACAGAAAACCCCCAAAATGTCTCTCTAGTGATGCTTTGTTATTCTGCAGTGCCTAAGGGAAGTGTTGTGCCCCCCAGGTTCCGTCCCTTTATGTTTATATTGCTTTACAGCACAACAATCGACATTAAAAAAAAATTTCAGCCTCAGAACTCACATGACTATAAAAAATTCTTCCGAAAAAAAAAAATAAAATATAGAAAAACCCCGTACGGAAAGGTTCTCCACAAACCAAAAATTGCTTAGGGAAAAATTTAAACCAGAGCCAAAAAATGATGCTCCCTCCTGTCCTTTATTTAAAAGGGGTTGCTCACTTTCAAGGATTGCTTTTTATGTTTAAAAAAACTTTGCTAAAAACAAGTCAAATTTGCAATATATGTCCTTTTAAAGGGTTTCCCAACCCATTTGAGATATCCCCTCTTGTATGGGCTGCATCAGTCCTAGGTTGTTTTAGTACAGACTGTTTGACTCTCTGATAGGCGCCAGCAAATGGTTGCTAAGCTACAGACCTGGTTCTACTGCAGCCCAGTGGAAGCCCTAAAAACGCCCCCGAATTCAAAATGAAGCCAAAAAAAAAAGGACCCAAGGGGTAAAATGAATCCTTTTTAGTGGACAACCCTTTTTAAGCAAAAATGCCTTTCTTTTACCTCTGGCATCCTCTAATTAAAGCATCCACTAAATGGATACTATGGGTAACAAATGCCTCTGTATAACGGTACCAACATTATAGGCAAACTTAAACCCTCTACCATTGACCCTTTCTAAACCATATTAAACCTTCACATTTATTAACGTTTAAATAACATTTTTTTTTGTTTTCTGTACTAGATGTACCAGTACAAGGTAGTTACAGAAAAACAAAAAAAGTTATTTAGACAATAAAATTAACATTAATTTGAAGTGTAACTAAACCAACAAAAAAAAGTGAATCATCTAACGTGCCCCACTTTATGTTCAGTAAATGTTGGAGGGTATGACATTACTGGAACATAATACCAGGGTCATAAATATATTGCTAGCAGACAACATTTAAAGGGGTTTTCTCACCATGCAGTTTTACAGAGCCAAAGCCAGCTTTAGACTCACACATCCTGTTCAGGCTGTGAATGGGGTATATAGCAGTGATTGACATATCAGCTCTCCTGTTCCTAGCTATTCCTGTTAGTGATAACTGCAAGATCTATACAGTAACTGCAAGAGATTTCTAAAGTGTACTATACAAGAGCTCAGAGCTCAGAGAGTGAAAGCTTCTAATTTAATTAAGTAAACAAAGTTTGTTGCTAGAGAGAAAACTTACACAGAGTTATGCACCATTGACAGACTGACTGACCACAGCTTAAAGTAATGAGAGTTAAGAGAGAGATGGGAGAGGTAGGAAGAGATGGTCGGTAACCAGAGAAACTTGTATGCTCTAAGAGGAGAAAAAAATCTTCTTCCTCTTCTTACCAAAGCAAAATCAACAAAGCAATACAATTGGTAATAGTCTTCATTTACCTTTCCCTACTTGTAAAAAACTAATCAATGTAGTGAGAAAACCCCTTTAAGTAAAAACCATATCAATTAGTCATATCTTTTGTAGGTTTTTTCCCTTTTAGTATTTGGTGTGGCTCAGCACCACTTATATTTGAAAGTTGCTCTCAGGAGTTGGATGATTCTGTTATAGGTTTTAAAATAGGGTGAAAGATCTGTATTTTAATTACTTTCTTGATTTAATCCACTAAATAAATATGGAATGTCTCTGCATAGTGAGGATGTAACAGGGAAAGCTGTGACAGGATCTTAGAAAAAGCAGCCCAGTTATATGGCCAAAAATAGCAGATGGTCCAGAACCTTAAATAAGACCTACTGGTTATGAGAAAAAAATCTACAGTGGATTAACAGTTATACATTGCTAAATTACTTTAACAAAACAGCAGATTCCCCTCAAAGACACAATTTCCTTTTTTTATTTTGTGTGATTTCGACTGTGCTGTGAGATGCACTGTGAGATATTTTCTAAAAGTGAATCTTAAACCTGCTGAATTGATTTGCCAATGAATCATCATGGGAAAAAAATCAGCAGGACCATCGCCTCCAGCAAAGAGTCTGAACTTTACTTCATACGTGACATTGTTATTTTATCAGCCATGTAATAAGATTCCCTGTGTATTTTGCTTCCCATCTGAAGGAGGAGAATACAACTGCTTTTACAGGTTAATCTGCTAGAAGAGTAGGATAAAACTGCTTGTAAACGGATGATCTGCTAAAGGTGCTGTTCAATTTAAAGTAATGAAAAAAATAAAAATAGGCCACACAACAGTCACAAACTGATAGAGGAAAAGGATGAAAAAAGAGACCAGAGGACACCAATGGCAGCCTTAGCGCTGGAACTTTTAAGGTGGACAACAACTTGAGTATTAGATCTAACCGCAGTACAGGGGCTTGTAACTGACAGTTACCTGTAATCCATGGCAGGACTTGTCAGCAGTTCTGTGCTGCCCAGTGTCAGCCATTCTTGGCCTAAAACCCTGGGGTAGCTATCACCAGGTGTTTGCCGGCCCGAATCTTTCTCCAAAGAAGTCAGAACACTCAGGACTGAAATCAACACTAGACGTGAGTTTTTATTATGACAGCTGATGATTATTGCCCCCAACAAATTTCCCATGTGCCCCCTATTCTGAAACCTGAACATAATGTCTCAGATGCCTTCCGTAAACTAAATGCTCCATAGATACACATAAATCTGCATGCCACTCTGTACAATCCTGCCCTATTAATGTGTCTACTAAAGATCTCTTTATCTGCAAAGCAACTTCTACTTTCTGCCTGCAGCTCTGAACTATAACATTTTATCTGCTACCATACATCAGTAGCTCTCAACCTGTCCATATTCTTGGTATGACCCTGGCCTTTGCCCACCAATCCCAGGTATCTAGATGTCTAACTGCCCATCAACTTATTGTGTATATGCCACTGCCCACCCATCCCACTTAGTTATTTGTCTTACTGGCCACCTACTTCTCTTAGTTGCGTCTGCTAAACAACTACCTGCCCTTTCCCTCATTTAACTGATAGGTCCTCTTTCAGGAAATAAGTCTGTGCTTATAAGGGTATGTTCACAGGGCTTATTTTGCCACCTATTTGCGCATGTATTTCGCTGCATATTTCGCATTATATTCGGCGAAATGTCCTCAATTGGGTTTTATTCATAGTTTTCATAGAGAACTATGAATTATGCATCATCTTCCCGGGCGTACAATATGATCGTATCGTACGCCCGAGGAGAGATGTGACATATCAATAGTTCGCGGTGCTTACCCCGCTACAATGCATTACATGACCCAAACCAGGTCCCGCCCCCCCCGTCTGGGGAAAGTACGCACTGATTGCGTGTTTTCCCAAAAAACCCCCTGGTATTGTGGTGCGTACAGTACGCGCCGCAATTACGCCGTGTGAACATACCCATAGGAAGTGGCCACAGTTATTGCAGATAGTTCCAGAAACATCTCTAGGGCACATCAACATGGAATGGAAAAAGTGAGAATTTTCTCCACGGGTAATATAGCACAAAACAGCAAAGATTTTGGTGTGTTTTTGTTAGGGATTTGCACCTACGACTTTTGGTATCTGATATGTAAGTAACCAAAAAAATTACTCCATTTAAAATCTGGAACTGCAGACTCGGCTGCCTATAAAACTATCATGGAAAAAAGGTCTTTTTTATATAAAGGTAGAGAAGCTTTTAGAGCTACCGTCTTTGTCCCAGATTTATACCTGTCTCAAGGTTGATGGCTGATCTGTCATAATGCAGAAAAAACCCATGCTATTGTCAGGACTGAGTTTTTCTGGTGTTACACAATTAAACAGATGACTGTGAAAGGTCATCTACCACCATACATTCAGGTGTAGTTTTTCTCAGGTCTACAAGGTCAGAGGGACATGAATCTCTGCAGTCAGCAAGTAGAAAGTAAAAATAAGGCAATGTTCACACGGCTTATTGCCGGCGTAATTGCGGGGACGGGTTTTTACCCCCCAATTTCAGGGCAGCCCGGGGAGCAGGGCGGGGCGGGGGGGCCGGGAGCTTGCCGGCCCATAGACACCCATTATTCACGGCGCGTACAGCCGTAAATTTCATGTCACTTTCTCCCCCCTCGGAGATTCGGCGAGCGGGGGGAAGAGACGGAATCCCCAGTTCTCTATGAGAACTGTGGGTTACCCCTAATGACTGGGACGGGGTTCCAGCCGTACTCAGCGCAAATCCGGCGCGCCGCACGGCTGGAATAGTTAAAATAAGCCCCTGTGAAGGCCCCAAGGGGGCCCTAATTCTAGTTTCAAGCAAAAATTTATACTAGATGCTTAAAGAGAATGGTCCTAAAATCGAACACGTTTTTTCTTTCTATAAATTAACAGTCAGTCTGATTATGACCAAAGATGATTAAGATCTTTGGATTTGTCACATACTGGAGCCATGCTGACTGCAGTGCATCTCACAGCTACTGGAGGTGCGTGGGAAGGATCCTTAGGGCAAACACGACGATCCAGGTGGTCCCACAAATGCTCAATTGAGTTCAAGGCTGGGGAATTAGGAGGCTAGGGTAGTACTTGGAGGTCTTAGTCATCCTTTTCCAACCACTTGGATGAGTGGCTCCAGAAAATGGCATGAAAATGACCATAACACTGCCATCACCAGCTTGTATTCTTCCAGCAATGGTAGCAGTGTGTTTTTTCTCTAATGTTTCTGACACGCCAACGTCCATCCATTCAATAAAAACAAAACTAATCATCGGAGAAGGTAGCCCTTTGCCAATAAAGAGAGGTCCAATTCCGATAATAACTAAAAATCTGAAGCCTTTTCTTCCAAAGCGACATGATTAGCATAAGGTGCAGTGACCATTTGTCTATTTCGGAGCCCTATATGCAGTAGGGTTCACTGAACTATTGTTTCAGACACAGATCTCTTAGCTCCCTGGTTCATTTTCTGGGTGAAATACTCTAATGTATTTTGGCGGTCCGCCTTCGCGCACCTTTGTAGCGAACATTCACCTCTACATAAATGGCATGTGGTGCCCCCAGTTTTTTACTCGTTTCTGGTATTGGGACCCTTTTTCCATCAGATACACTTTCACCATAGCAACACATGAACAGTTCACAATCTGTGCAGTTTCAGAAATACTGCCACCATTGGCCTAAAAGACAATAATCATCCCTTTTTGCAATTCTGATAAGTTGCCCCTTTTACCCATGAAACCAACAAGGGTTCTGTGTGCAGACAGCGTATCGCACACGTTATATACCGACCAAGCCAGCTCATAACACGTGACTTATTTCATAAGCTATGCATGATAAAGTGACTTAACTGGTTATAAGTAAAAATTCACTTGCAGAAGATTTTTTTATGCAAATCCATATGTTTCACACCTAAACAACCCCTTTAGCTTAATGAAACTGATTTTTCAGTCACAAAAGTACCTGCAACAGATCTACCGTTATTTCAACTGCTTACATTCTAAAAACCTTTCTACTTTTGAATCCTAAAGGGTTAATTCAAAGTTTAAGCTTTAGTTACTACATCATATTCACTTCAAACATACTCGTACGTGAACATTTTCCTACATACCATTATTATATCAGGGCTGAGGTCTTTGTCTACAAACATCTAATATTTGTCACATCAGTATATGCAAATGGAGAACATATACGAAGAGAAGCTTCTTGGGGGTTGTGACTGGTAGTGCCATTTACTATTTATTTATGTAGTGAGGTGTGAATCAAGTAATTTAAAGCATACAAAAAAAATGACAAGAATACAAATAATGCAGTAAAGTTAAAATCCTAGTTAGGCGATGATCACACGGCTTATTCACGCTGTAATTGCGGGACGGATTTCGCGCCGGGATAATATACATGTCATAGATGGAATCTATAGTTCTCTATGAGAACTGTGGATTACCGTAATGCCTGGGACGGATTTCAACCGTATTGGAGCGCAATACGGCACGCAATACGGCTGAAATCCGTCCCCAAATCAGCCGTGTGAACGAGGCCTTATAGTCAGTCTTGGATATCATACTCAGTTTTAGATGCCATGCTGGATAACAGCAGAAAACAGTTGTCCAGTAATACTAGGCAATAGATAAGAATCATGCATTGTGTGAACAGGATGACATTATCTTTCCCAGCCATAGCTGGTTTCATTTTTTTTCTTATAATAAATCTCCTAGGCTCAGGAGGACATGCACATTTGCATGCCATATAATGATGAATTTTGCCCTTCTCATCCTCTGACATCATCATTGTGTAACCTAAACTAAGTTTTACACGCTACTTTTGGCCCCTTTGTCACTCCTCCACAGGAAACAAGCAGTGCTTATATCTGATGGCATAATACTTTAGTATACACAGCAATAGATTGTTTTACTTCTATCCACACCATTATGTATAGTTTTGTGTATGTCTGCTCAGATAATGCATGATTATTTGCTAGTACCCATTATGTCTTTGTGTTTTCCTGATTTGAAAATGCATGATTATCTGCTATTTCCTAATATGTCTATTTGCTTATCTGATTATGCTACGCATCACTGTCTGCTATTGTCTAGTATAGCCTTACGGTTACCTACTCACATAATGCATGTGTGCTGTAAATTGCTATATGATGTACACCTCATCTCTGTACAACTGTAAGTAGCAAGAAATGTTATCTGACACACCAAAACTATTTCTTTCTCTTGGTCTAAAAACCGTCTAAAAACAAAATATGGTCAGTATATCCATTTCGAAAAATAAGTATATATGTGCACGCTGGTGTGGCAGCCAAAAGCAATGCAAACACAGCACAATATCAGCAGCACTCTACAAGCACTAAAAAACGGTCGAAGGGGGCATAGGAATTTTTTGGAAAAGCATTTCTTCTATTTTAGCTTTTACAGTTTTGATAAAAATGTACACTAAGATCTGAAAATTTTCATATATTCCAAAGTAGCAGAAATGCTTTTATAAAAAATTCCTATGTCCCTTTTGTAGTGCTTGTAGGGTGCTGCTGATATTGTGTTGTATTTGCATAGCTTCTCTTGATGTATGATGTTGTATGCAAAATACCTATGTATCCTAAATTTACATGTTCTAAGTTTTTTTCACGACAGAAAATCAACCGCTAAAAATATGTGTTGTATGAACTAAAACATGTATTTTCAATGGATGTCAATGGGAATGGTTTACTTTTGGCTTTTGTGAGTATTTCAAGTTAGAATCTGCATGGATTCTGACTTGTAATACTGGTCATGTGGACATAGCTTTACTGGTACATTGAACACTGTCTATTTGTATACTATAAAGTTGTTTAGTCATAACATGTGAAGCAACTTTGAACTATCTACATTTTTTGCACTCTCTGATTGTAACCAACAATTTTGCCATTGTACTTTTTCATTCTAGTTACCATGGTCCCATTCATACATTTTCCTGGACACATTCATTTGCGATTGCGGCAGTTAAGAGAAAGACAGAAGGAGGGATCTTCTCCTGTCTCTATTGCAGCCGTGATATAATGCAGCTGCTGCGGTCTTACCTAACAGCCTGGGAACCTGAGAAAGACATCTGTGCTGCCTGTGATGTCACAATGACCGGCCAAGCTCTGTGGCCATGGTTGGTCATGGTGATTGACAGTTGTCATGGAGACCAGTGCATAGCAGTAATGCTATGTACTGATGTCCATTGTATCATTGATCTGAAGATCACTGATACAAGACCCCTATGGGAAAAGTGAAAAAAATACAAAAAAAGTTAAAAAAAAAGCAAAACACAAAAAAATAAAATAAAAACACATACACCGGCCTTTTCCCTTTACAAATGTCAATTGTCCCAAAAAAGATCAAAAATAAATAAAGTATAATGAATATAATGAGAATGTCAGTTCATCCCACAAAAAAAGCCCTTACACAGTTCTGTATACGGAAAAATAAAGTTATGGCTATATTTGTTTTACACAATAAAAAACACTTTTTTTAAAGCGCTTCCGAATAACAAAACTATATAAACTGGGTATTGCCGTAATCGTATTGATCCACAGAGTAAAACTAACTTGTCACGTATACTTCACAGTGTTTTCTATTAAAAATAAAAATCACTACTAGAATTAAATTATTTTATACACACTTCCTCCAAAAAAAAAATATTTAAAAGCCTTGTACCCCCAAAATAATGATACCAATAATAACATGAAATCATCGCGCAAAAAATAAGCCCATACACCATTCCATACACAGAAAAATAAAAAAATTATGGCTCTCAGACTATGGTGATGCAAAAACGTGTTTTCCTTTTTGAATAAGAGTGTTTTTATTGTGTAAAAGCAGTAAAACATAAAAAATATACAAATTGGGTATCGCTGTAACTGTATCGACCTGTTGCGTAAAGCTAGCATGCCACTTATACTACATGTATTCCAAATATCAGTGGCACACTAAAAACTAAGTAAAACATCAAAGGCATATAGGAATTTTTGAAAATGCATTACTGCTAATGAAATATGAAAACCTGGGATTCTTAGTTCACAGTTTTGATCAAAAATGTTTAAGCTCACCTCCCAATTGCGTCAAGGGGATCCCAGCACAGGTGAGTTCCTAACACTAAAATGTTACCTCTCTAGGAGCCTGTTCAGACTACAACATCTCAGGGAGTGAAAAGAACTTGCTACTGAATAACCCTGCACTGGTTTAAAAGAGGTAGGCGGAGTGCAATGAGTGAATGTGGCTGCCACTCTCATACAGACTACAAAAAACTTTATTTGACTCTGCACATCCAAAAGCAATTTTTGAAAAAAATGTAAGCATAGGTGCACACTGGCAAGGCAATAACATACATCTATTCCAAATATCAGTGGCACACTAAAAACTAAGTAAAACATCAAAGGCATGTAGGAATTTTTGAAAATGCATTACTGCTAATGAAATATGAAAACCTGACGCAATTGGGAGGTGAGCTTAAACATTTTTGATCAAAACTGTGAACTAAGAATCCCAGGTTTTCATATTTCATTAGCAGTAATGCATTTTCAAAAATTCATATATGCCTTTGATGTTTTACTTAGTTTTTAGTGTTCCAATGATATTTGGAATAGATGTATGTTATTGCCTTGCCAGTGTGCACCTATGCTTACGTTTTTTTCAAAGAATGCTTTTGAAACATGCTTTTTAAAACATATAAAAACTATATAAAATTTATATCCTTGTAATTGTACTGACCCGCATAGTTAAGTTATGTTGCCCCTTATGCTGCATGGTGAATGCTGTAAAATTGAAGCCCAAAAAACAATGGCAGAAATGCATTTTTGAACCCCTGTTTTCATGGCCAAGTGCTAAAAACACTATGGAACACCTGTGCACCCAAAATGCACAAAACACCCCTAGATATGAGATCCATGAGGGCTGTTGACTCCAAGATGGGATGACTTCTGGAGGGGTTCACCTGTTCTGGTACCTTGGGGGCTTTGTAAACGCGACATGGCACCCACCAAAATCTGCGTTCCGAAAGCCAAATAGCACTCCTTTCCTTGTACGCCCTGCCAAGTGCCTAAACAGCAGTTTAGACCCACATATAGGGTATTGCTGAACCTGGTAGAAATTGTGTAACAAACTTTGGGATGTTTTTTTCCAGGATTCCTTGTAAAAATTAAACATTTAAAGCTAAAATTGCAGATTGTTGTAAAAAAATAAATGTCACAGCCTAACACTAAAAAATTTGTGAAACACCTGTGGGTGCCCACAAACCTGTAATGGCGCCTAAAGAAAATCGTAATGACAATGAGACCTCAAAGTCCAGTAGGTTCTCCTCCTCATACTCTGAGGCCTGTGGTTGAGCCAAATAGTGCACTAGGGCCACATATGGGATATCTCAAAAAACAGCAGAATTGGGGGAATCGATATTAAGTTGCATTTCCCTGGTCACATCTACTGTGTTCCTGGGAATAATGGATCGAAATTGAAAATCTGCAAAAAAGTGACATTTTGAAATTTCACCTCCACTTTGCTTTAATTTCTGTGAAACACCTAATGGGTTCATAAACTTCCTAAATTCTGTTTTTAATACTTTAAGGGGTCTAGTTTCTTAGATGGAATCATTTATGGGATATCAAACATACAGGCCCCTCAAAGTCGTGTCAGAACTGGACTGGTCTTTAAAATGATCAATGTTGCAAATTCTCTTGAAAATGTGAAAAATTACTACTAAATGCAGAGTGCCTATAAGCAGAAAGGCTGGTATTGCTTCCTAATATGTGTTTTCTATATAACTGTGGAGATAAGTCACTGGCAGTGACTCTTGGTGCTATTAAGTACATTTTGCATATTTATGAGATAGTCTGAAGGACTCCCTATTGAATAATTACAATAGCAAACTCTGCTTTTTTCAGGAATTTTCCTTTAATGTATGTAAGAAAATGTTACCGCATGCATAATATGCTACTTTATGCTGAAAGATCGACACAGATAAAACACACAGTTACATAATATTGTTGCATGGTGAGACATTAAAGATAGATTTACAACAAATTTAATTAATATTTTTACATATTTATCACAAAATAATCTGTTGTAGACCTCCAATGGAAGAATTGATAGCCAGCAACCTAGTCAATAATATTGTTGTTAATTTTTTTAATCACTAACTATCTTCACTAGATTTTCAATGCCAAAAATGTAGCCTAGACCTAGCCTTTCTCAAGCTGTTCTTGGTTCTTTAAGAGTGGTGTGAGCAAAGTCAATCAAATAGTCTAAAAAAAAATGGGACTCTAGCAAGAGAACAAAGAGTGATTTTTAATGACAATATTTACTATTTTGCCGTAGGCAAACTTAAACTCTATCAGTTCTCAATCTATAAAGCACTAAAACTTAACTTTTATTATGTATAACACTTAACCTCGATACACACTATTTAAAAACCTGATTTCTAACCTCTCAATTTGTCCCTTTCTAATTGTGAAGGAATAACTCCTTTTCTATTATCAAGTCTGGTGGAAGGAGGATTTGGACGACAGACAATCTGGGATCTTGGACAGTAGAGAATTAATGTCTGAGCCGGAGATGTAAAGTTGGGTGTCATCAGCATACTGGTGGTTTTGAAAACTATGAGATGCTATGAGCTGACCCAGACCAACAGTGTACAAGGGCTTCATCATTATCATTGGGAGAAGAGAGCGGCAGCTTGCGTGTCAGGCAGTGGCGCAGCCCTTAAGTCGGTAGTGTGGCCGGGAGTCAGCAGGGTGGCAGCAGTGCGAGGTTGGGAGCCAAACAGCCACGATTTAGACCACCCACTTTGCAGGTCCCAGAAAGTAGCGACACAGGGGCTCACCGAGTCAGCGGCGGTAACAGTTAGTCAGTACGGAGCTTTGGTGGTAAAATCACCTACCTCGGCGGTGTGCCAGTTTTTTGAAGCGACACCAGAGGAGGTGAACATAAACTATATGTAGAATCTGTGGCCAGAAATTAAAGCGTGACCAGGGACCTAACATTGGCACCACGGCCCTGCATCAACATCATGCAGTGTCACCATACGTGTTTCAGATGTGGTGGTCCATCCTGTCCCAACAGCAGCAGCACCCAGTGGCATGCCTCCCATTTCAGGCAGTCAAGGCTTCACCACCTCTGCCGAAGACAACTCCCTGTCTATTACATCATCTACCGGTCCAGATACTCCTGCTCCTCGGCACTCATGGTGCCAGCAGTCGTTCACCGAGACGATTGCCAAGAGACAGCAGTATGCGTCTAGCCATCCATAAGTGCAGAAGTTGACCGTGCTTCTGTCCAAGTTGGTAGTACTGCAGTCCCTCCCTTTTCAAGTGGTGGACTCTGCACCATTCAAAGAACTGGCCAGGAAACTTGGCATTCACTTCTGCCATTGTAACAGGTAGTGGCTCCTCTGGACCACCGCAAGCGGTGGTAGCGGCCACGCCAGGGAGCGGGGTCTAAGTAGGTCCCGGTTTTCACCAGAGCCCGCCGCAAAGTGGGATGGACTTGCTGTGGTGGGAATCTACCAGGTCGCTACCCCTGACGTGACTTGCTTACGGTGGCAACCGAGGTGTAGCGTGGTACAAAATCGTAAGGCAAACTCGGAGTCGGGGACAGGTGGTAAGGTCAGGACAGGCGGCAGTGGCTCGTGGTCAAGGGACGGAGGCAAGAGGTACGGTACACGGATATGACAGACGAGGCTGAAGGAAACACTTTCTCTATAGGCTCTAAAAATTATTATTATCATTATTTATTTTATAGTCTTGGAGGCGGTTGTGTGAGGAGTTTTTCCATTATAAATGCAGTTAAAGAATTTCCACAGCTTTCAAAATCTGGACACCTAGATACAAGTTCAGCAAACTTTTTCTTTATCACCTGTGTTATCTGTTCATGAACAAATGAACGTTTATCAACTTGCTTTCTTAAACCACTGGAAATCTGTGTGGATGTAATTTGTTCCACCGGTAACAGGGGAGGGCCTCCAGAAGGACTTGTGTTTTTACTTTCTGTAAGTTGGACATACGATTCACATTCTTCATACTGACGAAGTTCATCCAAAGCTAGTTTTGCAGAATTTGCTTCTTTTTTATTCTGTCCCATTCCAGTTTTGTACTGAATTCCATCAACAATGGCACAAAATGCAAAATACAGCATTCCCTGTAGTTATGGTCTCCTTCAGTTCAAGTTCCATACACTGCATTTGAACACACTGGTGTAACGCAGAAACTGGATTCAAACCACCACGTTTATACTTCATGAGTGTTTGATCGTCACTGCTGTCCTCCCCTATGGTCTTGGTATGCAGAGGCTGACCGCTCGCCAAAAAAACCTCCCATGCCATGCCACTCTCCACATCAATACTGCAAGAAGCAGGCGATGTCTGCCCCACCTCTTCGTTGCCAAGTAGCTGCTGACTGTCCTCAAATTGTTCGTCCTCGCTGTATAGTGGCGCTGAGCCCAGACCACATACTAGTTCTCTGGCTGAGGGACCTGAACGGGACAGAGGCGGGTTGAGGACAGGTGAGGGGCGCTGACCTGTTCCCGGGCCATGCCAACTAAGAGTTGTATCTGACGAACCCACCGACTGTTGGCTAGGGTTGTCAGATGTCATCTGGTATGAAGTTGATGACTTACCCAACCAATCAAGAACCCTTGGGTTGCTGATCAACACACGGCCGCTACATGACACTGGGAGTTCTGGCCTCACCGAGTGACCCCGCTGCGACGTCACCTTACTGTGATGCGACCTGTGCCTGCTCCAGGAATGTTTGTGCCACTCGCATTTGAAGAGCCTGCCACCTCTCTGTCTGACATACTGTTTGTCCAAAAATTTACAGACTCTGTTTAATGAAGATATCTGTATATGATAAATACACACCCTGTATTTGACTCCAAATGAACCCACCGGCTCCTCCTGTCCCACATCTAGTGCACCCCCACAGGAACTTACAAAACCTCAACCCTCGCACTCTCTCTGACTCTCTTACACCTCTTTCTACCATATCCTCATTTAATGACCCAGACGCAGCCACCACTTTCTACAACCACACAATCACCGCCATCCTTGACTCAGTCGCTCCCCTCACACACAACAGAACCCGCAAAATCAACAGACAACCCTGGCACACACACTCCACTAAACAGCTGAGACGAGCTTCCAGAATTGGAAGAAAACTCGCTCCACCGATGACTTTGCCTCATACAAACAATCACTACATACATTTAAATCCGCACTCACCCTAACCAAACAGGATTACTTCACCAATTTCATATCCTCTCTGTCTCACAACCCCAGACAACTATTCAACACCTTTAACTCTCTCCTCCGTCCACCAGCACCTCCTCCACCCTCTCTCCTTTCAGCAGATGACTTTGCCATTCACTTCCTACACAAGATCAACCTTATCAGAGAAAGCTTCAGCCCCCAGTCCCCAGCACCCTCCTCTATATCTGCACAATGCTCTTCCCCCTTAACTTGTTTCCCCACTCTTACATGATGATCTTTCCTCTCTACTGTCCAAATCCAACCTCACCACCTGTACTCTTGACCCACTGCCATCACACCTTATCCCAGACCTTAGTGCTGTTTTCATCCCAGCCCTCACCCATCTTTTCAACGTATTGCTTACCTCTGGCATCTTTCCTTCCTCCTTTAAACATGCCACTGTCACTCCCTTCCTTAAAAAAACATCCCTTATTCATGGACTGTCTAATAACGGGGTATGTCCCAAAGGATTGGCGCATAGCAAATGTGGTGCCAATATTCAAAAAGGGGTCAAAAAAGTGATCCAGGAAACTATAGGCCAGTAAGCTTAACCTCTGTTGTAGGTAAAATGTTTGAAGGTTTTCTCAGAGATGCTATCCTGGAGTATCTCACTGAAAATAAATGTATAACGCCGTTCCAGCATGGGTTCATGAAGGATCGGTCCTGTCAGACTAATCTCATCAGCTTCTATGAGGAAGTCAGTGCTAGACTGGATCGGGGTGAGGCACTGGATGTCATATATCTAGATTTTTCTAAAGCATTTGATACGGTGCCACATAAAAGGTTGGTAAATAAAATGAGAATGCTTGGACTGGGTGAAAATGTGTGCAAGTGGGTAAGTAACTGGCTCACTGATAGAAAACAAAGGGTAGTAATTAACGGTACATACTCAGACTGGATCGCTGTTACTAGTGGGGTACCACAAGGGTCAGTATTGGGCCCTATCCTCTTTAACATTTTCATTAATGATCTTACACAGGGAATACACAGTAGAATATCGATCTTTGCAGACGATACTAAGCTCTGTAAAGTAATCAACACAATAGAGGATAATATGTTATTACAAAGGGATCTGGATAAGTTAAGGGCCTGGGCAGGGAAATGGCAGATGAGGTTTAACACTGATAAATGCAAGGTTATGCACATGGGGAAGAGAAATCCATTACATGATTACATGTTAAATGGAAAAACAAGGGTTACACGTGACATGGAGAAGGAATTGGGAATCCTGGTGGACAGTAAACTTAATTGTAGCAGCCAGTGTCAGGCAGCAGCAGCCAAAGCAAATAGGATCATGGGTGCATTAAAAGGGGCATGGATGCACATGATGAGAACATTATTCTCCCATTATACAAGTCACTGGTTAGACCACACATGGAATATTGTGTACAGTTTTGGGCACCAGTGCACAGGAAAGACATTGTAGAGCTTGAACAGGTACAAAGGCGGGCAACAAAAATAATAAAAGGACTGGGTGGACTACAGTACACAGAAAGATTGGCAAGATTAGGGTTATTTAGTTTAGAGAAAAGAAGGCTTCGGGGGGACCTAATAAATTTGTTTAAATACATCAAAGGTCAATATAGAGATCTCTCCCAAGATTTATACACAGGGCTGTATCTAGAACAAGGGGGCATCCTTTACGTCTTGAGGAACGAAAGTTTCTACATAAACATAGAAAGGGATTCTTTACTGTAAGAGCAGTGAGACTATGGAATTCTCTGCCAGAGGGACTTGTCATGGTGAATTCAATAACCGAGTTCAAAAAGGGTTTGGATGCATTTCTGGAGCGTAATAATATAACAAGTTATAGTGACTAGGATTCAGGAGAGGGGTCATTGATCCAGGGATTTTTCTGATTGCCAGATTGGAGTCAGGAAGGAATTTTTCCCTAAAATGAGGACAATTGGCTTCGACCTCATTGGGGGTTTTTGCCTTCCTCTGGATCAACACCTTAGCACAACAGGCTGAACTAGATGGACGACTTGTCTTTTTTTAGCCTTACAAACTATGAAACTATGAAACTATGAAACTATGATCCCTCCTCTCTGTCCAACTATCGCCCCATCTCACTGCTCCATTTTGCCTCCAAACTCCTCGAGCAACACGTCTATCTTCAGCTGTCCTCCCATCTCTCCTCCAACTCTCTTCTTGACCCACTACAATCTGGTTTCCGACCCAACCACTCTACCGAAACCGCCCTAACCAACGTCACCAATGACCTAGCAACTGCCAAAGCCTCACGCCATTACTCTGTCCTCCTCCTTCTAGACCTGTCCTCTGCCTTTGACACTGTTGACCATTCCCTCCTGCTACACATCCTCTCCTCCCACGGCATCACGGACTTGGCTCTTTCCTGGATCTCCTCGTACCTCTCTGATTGGACATTCAGCGTCTCTCATTCTCGCTTCACCTCCTCCCCCCGGCCACTCTCTGTTGGTGTCCCCCAGGGGTCTGTCTTGGGCCCACTACTCTTCTCTAGCTACACTCTTGGTCTGGGTCAGCTCATAGCTTCACATGGCTTTCACTACTATCTATATGCTGACGACACACAATTCTACATCTCTGGCCCAGATGTCACTTCTCTTCTCTCCCGTATCCCAGACTGTCTATCGTCCATTTCCTCCTTTTTCTCCTCCCGTCTCCGAAAACTAAGGGCGACATGTATGAACGGGCTTTTCGCCTGTTTTCTGGCGTATCCTGCGCCTCACCGGCCCGAATCCCCTGTCGGACGCAGGGATGCGATGTTAGGCGCAGCGTTCGCCACTTTCAGCTGCGCCTCGCATGAAGGGGCGTGTAATGGGCGCGGTGTGGGCCCGGTGTGGGCGTTCCGGGGCGGGATGCAGCGCACTCTAAAACTCCGAGGCATGTACGATCGCGGCTCGGCAAAGTGCGGCACATTGCAGCGCTCGGCAGCTCCGACAGGCAGACCTGGTTGATTCTGGTCTAAATGATCCGGCGGAGGCGAAGTGAAGCGAGAACGGAACATGAGAGGAAACATATAGAAGATCGCAAGAGAAATCTCGGCGCTCAGCTCCGTGCGGCATGGAGTATGATTCCAAAAAAATAGTGTTTATATAGGCGTAAAACATTATCAGAAAGAGAGCTCAAACCTTATTTAATAAAAAAAAAAAAAGAACTTTCAAAAATCTAGAACGGCACAACATCAGGAATTAGGATCGTGGAAATTGCCGGGAAATACAGTAATTCAAATTCTGTAAGCGCTTCTCATTGGTCGGCAGAAACCAGCCAATCAGAATAGGAGCGACAGGGACCCATTAAAACCTATGGAGAAGTATTGACCAATCAAATTCAAAGGCGGGACAGTTCAAAATACAGTAAAAATGCAGAAAAGAGCTGATTGGTTGAGCTAGCGGGGGCTTGGCAATCTTGTCCAATCAGAATAGGAGCGACAGGGACCCATTATAACCTATGGAGAAATTTTGACCAATCAAAATCAAAGGCGGGACAGTTCAAAATACAGTAAAAATGCAGAAAAGAGCTGATTGGTTGAGCTAGCGGGGGCTTGGCTATCTCGGCCAATCAGAGCGCGAGCTACTTGTCCCATTGTAGTCTATGGCCAGATTGGGGCAATGAAATCTCGGCTCTCAGCGCCGTGCGGCATGGAGGATGATTAAAAAAATCATTTTTATTAGGTAATAATAATAATAATAATAATAATCTTTATTTATATAGCGCCAACAAATTCCGCAGCACTTTACATTGTAGAGGGTATAATTACAGACCAAAGACATACATTACACAGTGAAAGCTACTTACAGATGAGACACAAGGTGTGAGGGCCCTGCTCGCAAGCGCTTACAATTTATGAAATTAGGTGTAAAATATTATCTGAAAAAGAGCTGAAACCTTCTATAAACATAAATCAATCAAATCCCTAACAACGCGTTTGTCGCCGAGACCGGCGCTACATCAAGAATTGGGATATAGAGAATTGCCGGGAAATACAGTAATTCAAATTCTGTAAGCTCTTCTCATTGGTTGGCAAAAACCAGCCAAACAGAATAAGAGTGACAGAGACCCATTATAACCTATGGAGAAATATTGACCAATCAAAGGCGGGACAGTTCAAAATACAGTAAAAAGGCAGAAAAGAGCTAATTGGTTGAACTAGTGGGGGCTTGGCTATCCCGACCAATCAGAGCGCGAGCTACTTTTCCCATTGTAGTCTATGGAGAGATGGAGGCAATGAAATCTCGGCTCTCAGCGCCGTGCGGCATGAAGTGTGATTAAAAAAATAATTTTTATTAGGTGTAAAACATTATCTGAAAAAGAGCTGAAACCTTCTAAAAACATAAATCAATCAAATCCCTAACAACGCGTTTGTCGCCGAGACCGGCGCTACATCAGGAATTGGGATATAGAGAATTGCCGGGAAATACAGTAATTCAAATTGTTTAAGCGCTTCTCATTGGTCGGCAGAAACCAACCAATCAGAATAGGAGCGACAGGGAACCATTATAAGCTATGGAGAAGTATGGACCAATCAAATGAAAAGGCGGACAGTTCAAAATACAGTAAAAAAGGCAGAAAAGAGCTGATTGGTTGAGCCCAGGCGGCAGATATGAATCCACCAATCAGATGTAGTGAGTCTATTTTGAATGGAGAAAGAAGTGCGCGATAGAAGGGCGCCCTAACAGTTATTACTGTCTATGGGAAATATTCTAGTACTGTGATTGGTTGGGGAGAAGAGTGGCTCGTCCTGCTTAGCCAATCAGCGGCTGAGCTACCTTCTCATAGAGTTCTATGGGGAAAAGAAAGGCAAAGCGAGCTCTGTTTGTGATTGGCCAAATTAAAAGAGGCGCGGTTATTTGGACCAATGGGAGAGCGAGCGACGCTCCTATGGGTTTTCTAATGCAATCTGTAATAAAACTGTACGTGCCCGAAATAAAATGAGAAGACTCCCGAAATTGTACCGATGTGTATATAAAATGATCAATAATATGGGGGTAACAAAAATAAATAAATAATTCAATAAATTCATTTTTATTTCTTTATTTTCGTTACACCCATACTATTGATCAGTGGCTAACGAAAATAAAGAAATAAAAATGAATTTATTGAATTAATATTTTTTTTTAGTTACCCCTCACACACTGGCGCGGCGGACTTTACACCGCATGTATGATCGCAGTACGTTGGGCGGCGAATCTTAGGCGCAGTCCCGCACTGCGCCTAAGTCCCGCACTGCGCCCCACACACTGACGAGGCGGACTTTACATGGTATGTATGAGCGCACCTCGGCACCGACAAAAATCAGGCGCAAATTTTGCCGGAAAACCGGCGAAAACATGCGCTCCGCCGTGGCGAGATTCATACATGTCGCCCTAAATGTGGAGAAAACAGAATTCATCATCTTTCCACCGTCCCACTCCACCCCTCCACCTGATCTCTCTATCGCTTTCATTGGCAGTACACTCTCACCTGTTTCGCAAGTCCTCTGCCTTGGGGTAATCTTTGACTCCACTCTATCATTCAAACCACACATCCAAACCCTCACCTCTGCCTGCCGCTTCCACCTGAAAAATATCTCTCGCATCCGTTCCCTCCTCAACTTCGACACCACAAAAATGCTTGTCCACGCCCTCGTCATTTCCCGCCTTGACTACTGCAACATCTTTCTCTGTGGCCTCCCATCTAACACTCTTGCTCCCCTTCAAACCATTCTCAACTCTGCTGCCCGTCTTATTCACCTCTCTCCTCGCTACTCCTCTGCCTCTCCCCTCTGCCAATCCCTTCACTGGCTACCAATTGCCCAGCGAATTCATTTCAAGTTACTAACCCTGACCTACAAAGCTCTCCATAACCTCTCCCCCTCCATACATCTCTGCCTTAATCTCCAGATATCTCCCCTCAAGAAATCTCTGCTCCTCACAGGACCTCCTTCTCTGTTCTCCTCTTATCAGCTCCTCACATAACCGTCTCCAAGACATCTCTCGTGCTTCCCCCACACTCTGTAATGCATTGCCCCAACATATCAGACTCTCTTCCACTCTCACCAGCTTCAAAAGCAACCTGAAAACCCATTTCTTCAGGATTGCCTATAACCTACAATAACCCTGCTGCCACTGTACTGCCCCACAAACATGTCTGCCCCTCACCTCCTGTCTCTTCCCTCCTCCTTGTAGATTGTAAGCCCTCGCGGGCAGGGTCCTCTCTCCCTCTGTTGTGTCAGTTGTAAGTCATTCATCGTTATTACTGTACTCATTTGATATATTATGTATGTAACCCCATTCGAATGTACAGCGCCATGGAATCAATGGCGCTTTAAAATAAATGATAATAATAATAACCCACTAACAGGCTTGGGTAACCCTTGGATATAAATTGCACTCCACAAATGGCCAGGAAAAATTTACTTTTATGTGCCATTTAAAAACAGCATGTATTTTACTGAATATGAAAGCATAAACACAAATGGTCAGGATATAAATTATGCTACAGAAATCACCAGGAAAAAGTTAAAAGGTATGTGGCGTGTAAAAAAGCCATTTCTTTTACTGAATACGAAAGCACAAACAGGCTTAGATAACCCTTGGATATAAATTGCACTACAGAAATCAGCAGCAAAAAATTAACTGGTATGTGGCGTGTAAAGACGCTGTGCATTTTACTGACTACAGTACAAAAGCACAAACAGGCTGAAATAACCCTTGGATATAAATTATGCTACAGAAATCACCAGGAAAAAATTAACTGGTATGTGGCATGTAAAAACACCATGTATTTTACTGTATATGAAAGCACAAATAGGCTTAAATAACCCTTGGAAATAAATTATGCTACAGAAATCACCAGGAAAAAATTAACTTCTATGTGGCGTGTAAAAACGCTGTGTATTTTACTGAGTATAAAAAAACAAACATGCTTAAATAACCCTTGGATATAAATTGCGCTACAGAAATCACCAGGAAAAAATTAACTCGTATGTGGCATGTAAAAACGCTGTGTATTTTACTGAATATGAAAGCACAAACAGGCTTAAATAACCCTTGGATATAAATTATGCTACAGAAATCACCAGGAAAAAATTAACTGGTATGTGGCGTGTAAAAAAGCCATTTCTTTTAATGAATACGACAGCACAAACAGGCTTAGATAACCCTTGGATATAAATTGCGCTACAGAAATCAGCAGCAAAAAATTAACTGGTATGTGGCTTGTAAAGACGCTGTGCATTTGACTGACTACAAAAGTACAAACAGGCTTAAATAACCCTTGGATATAAATTATGCTACAGAAATCACCTCTGCCTGCCGCTTCCACCTGAAAAATATCTCTCGCATCCGTTCCCTCCTCAACTTCGACACCACAAAAATGCTCATCCACGCCCTCGTCATTTCCCGCCTTGACTACTGCAACATCTTTCTCTGTGGCCTCCCATCTAACACTCTTGCTCCCCTTCAAACCATTCTCAACTCTGCTGCCTGTCTTATCCACCTCTCTCCTCGCTACTCCTCTGCCTCTCCCCTCTGCCAATCCCTTTACTGGCTACCAATTGCCCAGCGAATTCATTTCAAATAACTAACCCTGACCTACAAAGCTCTCCATAACCTCTCCCCTCCATACATCTCTGCCCTAATCTCCAGATATCTCCCCTCAAGAAATCTCTGCTCCTCACAGGACCTCCTTCTCTGTTCTCCTCTTATCAGCTCCTCACATAACCGTCTCCAAGACATCTCTCGTGTTTCCCCCACACTCTGTAATGCATTGCCCCAACATATCAGACTCTCTTCCACTCTCACCAGCTTCAAAAGCAACCTGAAAACCCATTTCTTCAGGATTGCCTATAATCTACAATAACCCTGCTACCACTGTACTACCCCACAAACATGTCTGCCCCTCACCTCCTGTCTCTTCCCTCCTCCTTGTAGATTGTGGGCCCTCGCGGGCAGGGTCCTCTCTCCCTCTGTTGTGCCAGCTGTAAGTCATTCATTGTTATTACTGTACTCATTTGATATATTATGTATGTAACCCCATTCGAATGTACAGCGCCATGGAATCAATGGCGCTTTAAAATAAATGATAATAATAATAACCCACTAACAGGCTTGGGTAACTTTTGGATATAAATTGCACTCCACAAATGGCCAGGAAAAATTTACTTGTATGTGCCATTTAAAAACAGCATGTATTTTACTTAATATGAAAGCATAAACACAAATGGTCAGGATATAAATTATGCTACAGAAATCACCAGGAAAAAATTAAAAGGTATGTAGCGTGTAAAAAAGCTATTTCTTTTACTGAATACGAAAGCACAAACAGGCTTAGATAACCCTTGGATATAAATTGCGCTACAGAAATCAGCAGCAAAAATTTAACTGGTATGTGGCGTGTAAAGACGCTGTGCATTTTACTGACTACAGTACAAAAGCACAAACAGGCTTAATTAACCTTTGGATATAAATTATGCTACAGAAATCACCAGGAAAAAAATTACTGGTATGTGGCGTGTAAAAACGCTGTGTATTTTACTGAATATGAAAGCACCAACAGGCTTAAATAACCATTGGATATAAATTGCGCTACAGAAATCACCCGGAAAAAAATAACTCGTATGTGGCGTGTCAAAACGCTGTGTATTTTACTGAATATAAAAGAACAAACAGGCTTAAATAACTCTTGGATATCAATTATGCTACAGAAATCACCAGGAAAAAATTAACTGGTATGTAGCGTGTAAAAACGCCATTTCTTTAATGAATACGAAAGCAAAAACAGGCTAAGATAACCCTTGGATATAAATTGCGCTACAGAAATCACCAGCAAAAAATTAACTGGTATGTGGCGTGTTAAAAAGCTGTGTCTTTTACTGAATACGAAAGCACAAACAGGCTTCATAGTTTCATAGTTACATAGTTTCATAGTTTGTAAGGCCGAAAAAAGACGACACGTCCATCCAGTTCAGCCTGTTGTGCTAAGGTGTTGATCCAGAGGAAGGCAAAAAACCCCAACGATGTAGAAGCCAATTGTCCTCATTTTAGGGAAAAATTCCTTCCCGACTCCAATCTGGCAATCGGAAAATCCCTGGATCAATGACCCCCTCTCCAGAATCCTAGACACTATAACTTGTTATATTATTATGCTCCAGAAATGCATCCAAACCTTTTTGAACTCTGTTCGTGAATTCACCATGACAAGTTCCTCTGGCAGAGAGTTCCACAGTCTCACTGCTCTTACAGTAAAGAATTCCTTTCTATGTTTATGTAGAAACTTTTTTCCTCAAGACGTAGAGGATGCCCCCTTGTTCTAGATACAGTCCTGGGTATAAATAAATCTTGGGAGAGATCTCTATATTGACCTTTGATGTATTTAAACATATTTATTATGTCCCCCCAAAGCCGTCTTTTCTCTAAACTAAATAACCCTAATCTTGCTAATCTTTCTGGGTACTGTAGTCCACCCAGTCCTTTTATTATTTTTGTTGCCCGCCTTTGTACCTGTTCAAGCTCTACAATGTCTTTCCTGTGCACTGGTGCCCAAAACTGTACACAATATTCCATGTGTGGTCTATCCAGTGACTTGTATAATGGGAGAATAATGTTCTCATCATGTGCCTCTATGCCCCTTCTAATGCACCCCATGATCCTATTTGCCTTGGCAGCTGCTGTCTGACACTGGCTGCTACAATTAAGTTTACTGTCCACCAGGATTCCCAAGTCCTTCTCCATGTCACTTTTACCCAGCCTTTTTCCATTTAACATGTAGTCATGTAATGGATTTTTCCTCCCCATGTGCATAACCTTGCATTTATCTGTGCAAGATAACCCTTGGATATAAATTGCGCTACAGAAATCAGCAGCAAAAAATTAACCGGTATGTGGCTTGTAAAAACGCTGTTTCTTTTACTGAATACAAAAGCACATACAGGCTTAGATAACCCGTTGTAGCGGGCGGCGCCGCGCTCCGGCCCGAGGGCCGCAGGCGCACCTGTGCCCTCTCACCGGGGTCCCGGCCCAGAACGGGTGGCGCTGCTGGCCGCGGGACGGGCCACGGACACGCTCGCTCCGGTCACTCATCTGACCTCGTTCCTGCTCTGTCCGCACCCTCTGCCGGCCGAGGCGCGCGTGCCCGCTCTCTAGCGCGCGCGCGCGCGCGCTCGTCCTTGTGAATTTAAAGGGCCAGCGCGCCGATAATTGGCTGCTTACCAGGTGCTGCCCCTATTTATTGGTGACATCAGCGGGACTTCCTTGCTGAATCTATGTTGCCCCGAGCCCTAGAGAAAGAGTTCCGAAAGTGTATTCTCGCCTTACCGTGTACCAGACCCCTTGCTACGTTTCTTGACTCCGAACCTCTGCCGCCTGCCGTGACCTTCCTGCCTGTCCACGACCACGAACCATTGCCGCCTGCCCTGACCTTACTGCCTGCCCACGACTACGATTCCTGGACTACGATTCTGTACCTCGCTGCACCTCGGCCGCCATCGCAAGCAAGTCACGTCAGGGGTAGCGACCTGGTAGCCTCCCGCCG
>JAODAL010015379.1:0-84089 GCA_025379985.1 Phyllomedusa bahiana | reverse complement strand
CTACCCAAATTTTGGGAAAACAATGATTTGGAAGCTGCTACCTAAAAAACAACTAATAAAGTATCCCATTTTTACCCTTTTCTATGTTTATGTTTAATTATTACCGTAAGTTTTTTTTTAGCAAATGAGGAATAAAGAATTTTGCTTTAAAAAAGAAGTCTTCCACTTTTTTGAAACTTGCAGCGGGCCGTGCCAGGTGACATGATGGAATGACCTCTGACTAGCTGTTATCCTGATTAACCCAAGATGAGAGACCCAGAATTCTAATTTTACCTAACTTTTATACCCCTTCAACCCCTCATCCACTGGTTTGCTAAAAGAACTCCCTCTACTGGACGGGATGACTATTGTTTGTTACTCCCGGGACATACTAAACACTTTTTACCAGCCATGTGTTTTGGGGTCTATAAGTACAGGGGGGTTGAACACAGTTCACAAGACATTTTACATAGTCTAGATATTGTAATTATAACATATCTTAGTGCAAACATTTATAAAACATTATTAAATTCTTGTAGTTTATCACAACACCAACTCCCGTACTGTATACAAATAGAAGACACGCACCGCCCGCCGTCAAAAGACAGTTAAGGGGTTAAGATAAGAATTGTTTTGTGCACTAACCTTTTTGGTAGTGCATTTAAGCTTCTTATTCTCCCTTTCTTTTACGCTATGGAGTTCATCCCTTAGTGAAGAGATTCTTTAAGGCAATATCCAGGTTAAGAACTTGAATTCTACACTCTGTGTCAGTTTGCTGTTGAGGAAGCTTTGTGAACCTCTATTTGAACCTTTGGAAGACTCCTACCTTCTAGTGATAACCTCTGTTAAACGTGTCGTATTACTACAGGCTCTAGGATCTTTGTATTCCTATATTGTGTTCCTGCAAGATAAAATCATTCTTCACTTCCTCCCTAATTTTAGGCCCATGGCCTCTTCTTAAGCTAACGTCAACCAGAGCATCATTTTGCCAGCCTTTAAAGAATTGGCCACTTCACAAGATTTATACTGTCATCCTCTAGACATGCAGAGGTGTCTTAGGGCATAGAGAGAACTACTTCCTTCAAGAAAGACAACAATCTTCATATCTCATTTTCCGGTACAAAGAAAGGAAGTCAAGCCTCTAAGTCTACCATCTCTTGTCAATAAAGCTTTTTCCTATAGGTCAGAAGGTCATGATGTCCCTCTGTTTCTTTGGGCCCATAGTAGTAAGGCCATGTTGGCCAACTGAGATTTCCTTGGTTTCTGTAGACCAAATCTGCAGTGCAGCCCTTTGGTCATCTCCAAATACTTTTCTACTACAATAAAGAATTGCTTAAAGGTCTTCAGATGAGGCCTTATTTGAAAGGTCAATTTTGAGGTCTTTGTGAGTAGTCCTTCCCTAGGTTCTGCTTTTCACATCCCCACAGGCTTGGACTAGCCCACAGCAAAGCAGGGGAAACCCCCGGTGCCCTTTGGCATGATGGGCCCCTGGCTATGGCAGGCTTTTCAGGTAGAAAGGCAGATAAAGAGATGTAGAAAGCAAGAGGTGGATTGCGAGAGTCATGTGCAGTATGTATAGTTGCAGGGTGGGCCCCTAGAGTCATCTTCACTGGTGGGATCCAAGAGTCAACTCCATTATTGGACCTCAGGAATCCCAGTCTGACACTGCATCTGTGCTGCTGTTAAGGACGCATACACTAGTTACGTACAGCGCCTCTGATCTCTTTTCTCTCATCTTACCAGTCGTCTCTTAAAGGGGTTTTTCGGGACTTTTTTATTTGTTATAGAGCGCACAACTTAATTATATTGAACTTTGTAATTGATACTCAATTACCTCTCCATACATGTTGAAAGCTAATCTTTGTAGTGAGAAAACACCTTTAAAACTTCCATCTGTCCTATCAGTCCTCTGGGCATAAAGCACAGCCAGACCAGGGTAAAGGTGGTGCCTGAGCTAGACTTGTGGTATTGGCTCTACACTGCCCTGATGATGACCTGCAAAGACAACCAGGTAAAGGTGGTGCCTATCCAGACTTGTGGTATTGGCTCTACACTGCCCTGTATGTATGACCTGCAGAAGAACAGCCAGACCAGGGTAAAGGTTGTGCCTGAGCCAGACTTGTGGTATGTGCTCTACACTGCCCTGTATGTATGACCTGCAGAAAGACAGCCAGACCAGGGTAAGTGTGCCTGAGCCAACTGTGTATTGGCTCTACACTGCCCTTATGTAGACCTCAGAAAACGCCAGACCAGGTAAAGGTGGTGCCTAGCCGCTTGTGATGGCTCTACAACTGCCCTGTAGTATGACCTGCAGAAGAACACAGACCAGGGTAAAGGCGGTGCCTGAGCCAGACTTGTGGTATTGGCTCTACACTGCCCCTGTATGTATGACCTGCAGAAGAACAGACCAGGATAAAGGTGGTGCCTGAGCCAGACTTGTGGTATTGGCTCTACACTGCCCTGTATGTATGACCTGCAGAAGAAACAGCCAGACCAGGGTAAAAGGTGGTGCCTGAGCCAGACTTGTGTATTGGCTCTACACTGCCCAGTATGTAGACCTTGCAGAAGAAACTAGTCCCGACCAGGTAAAGGGTGCTGACCAGCTTGTGTTTTGGGCTCTACCCTCCCTGAGAGACCTCAGAAGAACAGCCAACCAGGTAAATGATGCGACCAGACTTGGGGTATTGGCTCTACACTGCCTGTATGTAGGCCTGCAGAAGAACAGCCAACCGGTGAAGGTATGCCTGAGCCAGACTTGTGTATGGCCTACACGCCCTATGTATACCTGCAGAAGAACAACCGGAAGGTGTGCCTGAGCGACTTTGGATTGGCTCTACACTGCCGTGATGACGCAAAAACGCCGACCAGGTAAAGGGGCTGACCAACTTGTGGTATTGGCTCCACTGCCTGTATTAGACCTGCAGAAGAACCCAGACCAGGGTAAAGTGTGCCTGACCAGACTGTGTATGCTCTACACTTCCTGTAGTATGACTGTAGAAACAGCCAACCAGGTAAAGGGTGCTGAGCCAATTTGGTATTCCTCTACACTGCCCGTATGTATGACCTGCAGAAACAACCAGGGTAAAGGGTGCCTGACTAGACTGTGTTGCTCACACTGCCTGATTATACCGAGAAGAACAGACCAGTAAAGGTGGTGCCTGAGCCAGACTTGTGGCATTGGCTCTACACTGCCCTGTATGTGTGACCTGTGTGCATTTAGAGTAAATAAAGTCTCTCTGATCTCCTGACCAAGGTAAAATCAAAAGACTAATGCAATGGAAAAAGTCTTCAATTACTTGCCCCTACAGGTTGAAAGCTAATCTTTGTAGTGAGAAAACCCTTTTAAATCTTCCATCTCTCCTATCAGTCCTCAGGGTAGAAAACTTCTTTAGAATGTGCTGCTGAAAAGACTAGGGGAAAACAGATTTATTTTTAAATCTTGGGTTTCTGTCTTTTTTTTGTCACAACATTTACCTTCTGGCATAAATGACATGTTAAATTTATTCTGCAGGTTGATACGATTGCGGCGGTTTCAAATTTCTATTGTTTTTATTTATGTTTTAGCACTTTTGCACATTAAAATCACAATTTAAAAAAAAAATCACTTTTTTTCTAACTGTCGCCATATACTTATATACTTTATATAGACTCATAACTTTTTTAGTTTTCTGTCGATGGAGCCGTGTGAGGAGTTGTTTTTGTAAGCTGAGCTGTAGATTTTACTTGTACCATTGTGCCCGTGTAAATCACTTTTTGTCAGATTTTTTAGGCAGGGAGGCAGCCATTAAGCTTAATTTCTTTCATTGTTTTTCATTTTTTATTCTTATACATTTATCATGCAGTTTAAATGACATGCTAACCCAGTTCTGTAGGTGAATATGATTATGATGGTACCTTATAGTTTTAATGTTTTGCCACATTTTGCACAATAAAGACACTTAAAAAAATCATTAGTTTTTAGCATTGTCATTTCCTGACAGCTATAAGGGTTTTATTTCTCCGTCAATCGAGTTCTGTGGGGCTTGTTTTTTGTGAGATGAGCTATAGTTTTAACTAGTAAAACTTTACAGTATATTTGACTTTTTATCAATTTTTATTTCATTTTTCAGAAGGAGGAGAGGTGAACATAAAGCAGCCATTCTGTCATTGTGTTTTATTTTTTGTTCAGCACTCACCTTAGCAATCTAAAGGGGTTTTGCCACGAAGTAAAATTGACATAGGAATCTTGCAAACTAAATAATAAACATTTTCACCATTCATCATTGTTAAAAATTCTGGACCTTTTTTGTTTTAGTTGCTCCTTTAGTGATCCATTGTTTACAGCTCATCTCCAGGGGATACGACCAGGGCTGTGAGCTCCTCACTCCTGGTCAGACAAGCTCAGACATCACCTCTCCTCTCAGGCAGGTACTGAGTGTTCAGCCCCCGCTGCTGTCATTCTACTCCCGTACTATGTACTCCTTAGTAAATAGTCAAACAGTGCAAATAAATAAAAAAAGAAAACTCTATGAGGTATGTGCATTGATGAAGAAGAAAAAATTCACAGGTTTGGTTCCTGCAGGGATTTGAACCTAGGACCCATGTGCTGTGAGGTAAAAGTTTTTATTCTGAGCTACTCAGACCTTTACACATAAACAGATCTTTCTTTGACTAGAGAGAGGAAAGGCCTGGTGATGTCATCCTGCTGGGTCACATGATATGCAATTCAAACAAATCACACATGCCCCCTTCTGAGCACACAGAGCTGAAGAGATGGATACAGGAGGTATGAAATGAGATTGTGGCAAAACCCCTTTAACCCCTTAAGCCCCAGGCCTGAAAAGTAATTAATGACCAGAACATTTTTTTAGTTTTTGCCTCCTTGCGTTTCAACAGTTGTAACTTTTTTATTTTTTCAATGACGCAGTTGGATGAGGCCTCATTTTATTCGGGACAAGTTGTACTTTATGGGGGAATAGTTTAAGTTCACTTAGAAATTCTTGCAGAATTTTTTAATTTTTTTTTTAAATGTTTTTTGTTTTTTTACATTTTTTTTACACCATTCACATTCCACACTTAATAACATGTTAGATTAATTCTACAGATTATTACAGTCGTGTGGATACCTAATATGTGTAGTTTTTTGTGTGTAATTTATGCACAATTATTTTTTATTAAATATTTATTTTTATTTTATTATTTATTTTTTTTATTCATTTTTTTTACACTTTTTATATTTTTTACTTTTTTTTTTAATCCCATGAAGGGAGAACTGTTTTACTTTTTTTTTTTAAATACTTAGTAATGTATTAGCATATTCAAATATGCTAATACATTCTAATATGTGTCACTTTGACACAGGCAGTGTTTAGGACAGCAAACAGTCTGGCCTGATCACTGGCTTGTTACACAGACAGCTCTGGGGCCACTCTAGGTCCCCAGGGCTGACTGTGCAGCCGTTCCCCGAGCTCTGTGGGGTCACCGCGCATTCCGATCACCCGACAGAGCAGGGGAACCCTTTGATTGTGCTGCGGTAACGCACCGCCGCAATCAAAGGGTTAAAGCACCGGGTTGCGGAGGTTTCCTCCGCTCCCCTGTGCTCGCAGGCGATGCTCTGGGATCAGGGCTCTGTAGTCTGTGTAGACGGCAAAAGACGGTGCACGGTCGTTAAGGGGTTAAATTATGTGTTAACTATTATGTGTTAAAACAACTACCACAATACCAAATGTATATCGTTTTTTATGTTTGACTACTTTTGTGCAATAAAAACACCCTTGAACAAATCCTTTGTTATTGTGATACCATATTCTGAGAGTCGTTTCTATTCTTCCATCAAATAAGATGTGCGAGGGCTGATTTTTTGCAGGTTGAGCTGCACTTTTTATTGCTACTAGTTTTAATCACCTTATATTGAGGAGTATGGTCAACAACAGCAATCATGGCCTTGTTTTTCTATTCTGTTTTTTATGTAGTTTTCTTGTGTGTGTAAAAGACACATTAATTTTATTCTGCGGGTGGAGGTGTGCAGCGGGGCCTGGAAAGAGTTGTACAGAGTGTCTCACGTTGTGTTGAGCAAGTCTTTACTGGCCTGTTTGTCATGGGAGCAGAAAGTGAGTTATCTAGTGACTGCTTATCAAATGGTGTATGGGAGACATCATAGCAGCTAGTTTTCATCCTTTAGTTTAGGGTCAACTGAAAATTGGAGATGGAGCCTGCAGGTAAAAAATGTACATGTACTGTCACTAGCTGCAGTGGAACTCATGTCTATAGCTACATATATATGTTTGCTATGGCTGCTCTCTAGCTCTCACGCTGGCCCTGTTGGATTAAAAGAGCCAGTGCATGGCGCCAAGCTATTCCCCCATCACTCATAGAACTCTGAAATGGACACTTCTCCTTTTCTCTCTGCCTTATATTTGATTGCGCTTTAGCAAATTTTGCATTGTGATTCCAGACATAGGCTTATCCATTGACCTTGCTTCTTGTCTGCTGCCTGTCCTGACCTTTGGCTTCAGTCCTGATGCCGCTAGAACTCTCCTTTCCTTGGCGCCCCCGCCCCACCCCTTATTCAAGCCGTAATTGCGGGCGAAATCTGTCCCGCAATTACGGCTTGAATAAGCCGTGTGAACCGGGCCTTAGGGTGCTTTCATATAGAGCATTTTTGGTGCATTTTTGATGCGTTTTTTTGTGCAGGAAGGCACAGCACTTAATGCTGTACACTGCTGCACATAAAAAGCGGCAAAAATCATGGCAAAAATTGCAATTTTACCACTATCTTTGCCACGTTTTTTCTGCAGCAATGTACAGCATTAATTGCTGTACCTTCCTGCATAAAAAACGCATCAAAAACGCACCAAAAATACACTATGTGAAAGCACCCTAAAACATATAGAGTGGGAAAAAAAGTATTTAGTCAGCCACCAGTTGTGCAAGTTGCCTCACTTAAGAAGAGAGAGGCCTGTAATTGACATCATAGGTCGACCTCAACTATGAGAGACAAAAGGAGAAAAATCCCGAAAATTACATTGTCTGACTTGGAAATAATTCATTTGCAAATTATGGTGGAAAATAAGTATTTGGTCACCTACAAACAAGCAAGATTTCTGGCTCTCACAGACCTGTAACTTCTTTAAGAGACTCCTCTCTCCTCCACTCATTACCTGTAGTAATGGCTCCTGTTTGAACTTATCAGTATAAAAGACACCTGTCCGCAACCTCAAACAGTCACACTCCAAACTCCACTATGGGGAAGACCAAAGAGCTGTCGAAGGACACCAGAAACAAAATTGTAGCCCTGCCCCAGGCTGGGAAGACTGAATCTGCAATAGGCAAGCAGCTTGGTGTGAAGAATTTTTGGTAATTTTTTTTATTTTTCCATATTACTATTAATCTTTTTGGAAATCCTAACATCCTGCAGTTTTCACTTTGGCTGCTAGGCCTAATAATAGTCTAACACTTCCTGATCTGTAGAAGAAACTTTTCAACAGTCTCATCAGCAGCAGCACAGGTAGGGTCAAACTGAAAGGAGACACCAATGTGTATGGATAACACAGGATCCACCAGAGGAGATGTCACAGCTCCTCTCAGCACACTGGGGCAGATTTATCAAGGCAGTTGCACCAGAATTCCACCTCAATTTGCACCAAAAACCAGCTTTTCGCCACATTTTATATGTGTTTTAAACAGTTTCAGATGCTTCTGCGCCTCGTCCGACAAAGGGGACATGGCTTCGTAAAAGGAGGAGTGGTTTCGCATAATGGGGGCGTGGCTTAAATGTGACCAAAAATGCGACAGCATTTTGTCGCAGTTTCTGCCGTAAAAGTAAGCCAACTTAATTGTGGTACAAAGTTAGACAAGACAGTTCTAACCTGCGCCAGATTTATCAACACTATGATAAATGTGGCGCATTATAAGACTGTCTGGTCTATCTTTACGTTGTCTAAGATTAAGACACTATTTTTGATAAATCTGCCCCACTGTCTTCTTCCCAGGTCACAGAACATGCCTAGAAAAAACTTCTATAGAAGTAAATGGGTCTGCTCCTGTTCACAGGCTCCTATGTCCATGAAGCTGCTGTAAAGCATCTCTCTAAATGCTGTGAAAAGCAGCTCAGGCCACGAGGCTGCTCCCACAATCATATACAGACAAAAAAAATAGAAAATCTACAATCAGAAAATAAAAACAGCCGAGAAGAAAAGAATATGTCAGGACTGTAGCTAATAAAATCATCCGTTTTAGTCATTTAGCTATTGCAGACAAAATAATTCATGTATAACGATCTAGACACTGAACTTAATAAAGACAGATTCAAGAAAACTCCTTCCTCTGGCATCTTGCAAAGCAGGGTGCGACAATTCTCAGTTTACAGCGTAATATAATAGGGATTGTATGAGTTTGATTTTGCACGCAGGCAAGATAGAGCAACATAATAAGACCCATTAAAAGTAATTCATCCTTTAGATTTTACTTTGTCAACTCTTGGTAGATTCACAAAAGTGTATCGCAACCTGAAACCCTTGTAAGAGAAGCTATGGTTTTCAACAGGACATGAGGTGGATCCGCTGCCAAAATGGGTCAACTATTCTGAGATCTTAAAGGGGATGGAGCTCGCATTAGTATCTGAAACTAAACTGAGAAATACTTTTTTCTTTCTTTTTTATTGAAGATTTGTTTTACTTTATATGTTGTACATGATTGTGGGGGGCAGCCATCTTGCCTGGGCTGCTTCTCCTCTCTGTTATCAACAGTTCAAAAATTTATTTCACAGCATCCAAATGGACCATAGGAAAGTGTAGGAGACTGATGTCTGGAGATGACTCATTGATTTCTATAGAGTTGTGGGCATGCTCTGCGACCTGTGCTGAAGTCACCATCTCCCAACACTCTCTTCTGACAGCAGTCTGTGCCCAGGTGACCACAGGCAGACAGCCTGCAGCAGAGCAGGAGCAGAAACCAGAGCCCCTCTGCTTCCCCTGATACTGTTCTGCTATATTTGCTCAGCAGTGTCCAGATCTTCTCTCCTTTATCTGATGCTCTTCTGCATCTCCTCATTAGTGTCCTGATCTCCTCTGCTTCCCTGCTGCTGTACTGTTGTATCTACTCAGTAGTGTCCTGATCTCCACTGCTTCCCTGCTGCTGTTCTGTTGTATCTACTCAGTAGTGTCCTGATCTCCTCTGCTTCCCTGCTGCTGTTCTGTTGCATCTACTCAGTAGTGTCCTGATCTCCTCTGCTTCCTTGCTGCTGTTCTGTTGCATCTACTCAGTAGTGTCCTGATCTCCTCTGCTTCCCTGCTGCTGTTCTGTTGCATCTACTCATTAGTGTCCAGCTCTCCTCTGCTTCCTGCTGCTGTTCGTTGCATCTACTCAGTAGGTCCTGATCTTCTCTGCTTCCGCTGCGTTCTGTGCATCTACTCATTAGTGTCCTGATCTCCTCTGCTTCCCTGCTGCTGTTCTGTTGCATCTACTCAGTAGTGTCCTGATCTCCTCTGCTTCCTTGCTGCTGTTCTGTGCATCTACTCATTAGTGTCCTGATCTCCTCTGCTTCCCTGCTGCTGTTCTGTTGCATCTCCTCATTAGTGGCCTGATCTCCTCTGCTTCCCGGCTGCTGTTCTGTTGCATCTACTCAGTAGTGTCCTGATCTCCTCTGCTTCCCTGCTGCTGTTCTGTTGCATCTACTCAGTAGTGTCCTGATCTCCTCTGCTTCCCTGCTGCTGTTCTGCTGCATCTACTCAGTAGTGTCCTGATCTCCTCTGCTTCCTTGCTGCTGTTCTGTTGCATCTACTCAGTAGCGTCCTGATCTTCTCTGCTTCCCTGCTGCTGTTCTGTTGCATCTACTCAGTAGGGTCCTGATCTCCACTGCTTCCCTGCTGCTGTTCTGTTGCATCTACTCAGTAGTGTCCAGCTCTCCTCTGCTTCCTTGCTGCTGTTCTGTTGCATCTACTCAGTAGTGTCCTGATCTCCTCTGCTTCCCTGCTGCTGTTCTGTTGCATCTACTCAGTAGTGTCCTGATCTCCTCTGCTTCCCTGCTGCTGTTCTGTTGCATCTACTCAGTAGTGTCCTGATCTCCTCTGCTTCCCTGCTGCTGTTCTGTAGCAGCTCAACATAATTGTCCTGATCTCCTCTGCTTCCCTGCTGCTGTTCTGTTGCATCTACTCAGTAGTGTCCTGATCTCCTCTGCTTCCCTGCTGCTGTTCTGTTGCATCTACTCAGTAGTGTCCTGATCTCCTCTGCTTGCCTGCTGCATCTACTCAGTAGTGTCCTGATCTCCTCTGCTTCCCTGCTGCTGTTCTGTTGCATCTACTCAGCACAGCAGTGTCCTTATCTCTTCTGCTTCCCCTGCTGCAAACAGTTAAAACCATGGTGGAGAAGGGAGCCAAAGGCTCCCTGCCCTGCTAAGTAGTCCTGTAAGCTGCAGGCTGCCAGTGTCCAGATATAAGTGGCCTGATAATATGGGTATGCTTGATGGGGGGCTTGAGATATGGCCAAGTTTGATGTCATGTATTTGGGGAGGGCCCACTGCAGTGCTATGACCAGGGGCCCATAATTCTGTTAAGACAGCTTTTCTCTCTTTGTTAGATGATTGTGCATAGTACAATATGTCAGTATCTCAATCTATATGTATTTTCTATATGAATTGATGTTGCGGTTGTATTACTTGCATCTGATTTACTCTTATTGTGTGTGTGTGGTACTGTGTTTACTTTGGCTCAGAAAGGGGAACATCTCTCCTTGAGGAGAGCACCGTATGGTGTGTAGAGTTTTGAATTGCCTTTTGCCCTCTACTAAGCATCTGCATATCACAGATGCCACTCATTGCCTCCCACCCATCCAGCAAGTATCGCTCTGCTCTGCACTGATGAGGGGCAAAATCCCCAAAACAGCGTTGTATGCAGATGGGTGATACTGGCTTGGCTAATATCCCTTTGGCTTTTTGAAGACTCAGTGGGTCAAAAGCAAATTGAGGATTTGTTACATCCAATAGAGGGTGCTTGAGCTTCTCAGCTCCTTTCCCATTATGCCTTGAGATATATTTACTCTTGTTCATATTGGGATACTTACCTTGTGGTCGTGCCTTCAGTACTTCAGCACCACTTTTTTATTATGTTTTTTATTTTGTTTCTATATGTGTATTTTGTAATAAAATTCATCTTTGTTTATTATACAGTTTTGTGTAGTGTTATTTTGTTTGGCGTGTCAACATGTTGTATTATACCCATTTTTTGTATGGTTATTAGTGCCGTTTTTTGATCAGTGGTTTTACTTTTACTCAGAAATCCTTTCCAAAATCATATAACACTATACAGTGCCTTGCGAAAGTATTCGGCCCCCTTGAACTTTTCTACCTTTTGCCACATTTCAAGCTTCAAACATAAAGATATAAAATTTAAATTTTTGGGTGAAGAGTCAACAACAAGTGGGACCCAATTGTGAAGTGGAACGAAATTTATTGGATATTTTAGACTTTTGTGAAAAATAAAAAACTGAAATGTGGGGCGCGCAATATTATTCAGCCCCTTTACTTTCAGTGCAGTAAACTCGCTCCAGAAGTTCAGTGAGGATCTCTGAATGATCCAATGTTGTCCTAAATGACTGATGATAAATATAATCCACCTGTGTGTAATTAAGTCTCCGTATAAATGCACCTGCTCTGTGATAGTCTCAGGGTTCTGTTTAAAGCGCAGAGAGCATCATGAAGACCATGGAACACACCAGGCAGGAAGAGCTGTTTTCCAAGGAAGAATGGGCAAGAATTTCAGTCTCTCGATGTGCAAAACTTATAGAGACAAACCCCAAGCAACTTGCAGCTGTAATCGCAGCAAAAGGTGGCGCTACAAAGTATTAACTTAAAGAGAACCTGTCACATAGTTTTTTTCCCCCCTTGCTGAGGACAGAACAAGCCAGTGTCAGACCTGCTGTTTCCAGCGCTGTGTCCTTTATTCTGTAAGATGCTGGAGTTTTCGTGTATTTAATGCTTAAATCTGCAGTTTTCAGCCAGAAGAGTCATTCGAAGAGTCCTTCAGAGTGTCAGTTTTTTTCAAACCTGGCCAATCGGAGGCTAGCCCCGCCCACCTCAACTGACAAACCTATTACTTTGAATAGGTAGAAACATGTGAATAACTGTCAGTGGGCGGAGCTAGCCTTTGGTGGGCGGAGCTAACACCTGCTCATGAATAAGATTTGAGGGGTAAATGCTCTAAAACTGCTGCATCTTACAGAATAAGGGACATAGTACTGGAAACAGCATGTCTGACACTAGCTTGTGCTGCCCTCAGCAAGGGGGGGCATAATCTATGTGACAGGTTCCCTTTAAGGGGGCCAAATCATTTTGCAAGCCCCACTTTTCAGTTTTTTGTTTTTTACAAAAGTTTAAAATATCCAATAAATTTTGTTCCACTTCACAATTTTGTCCGACTTGTTGTTGATTCTTCACCCAAAAAATTAAATTTTATATCTTTATGTTTGAAGCCTGAAATGTGGCAAAAGGCTGAAAAGTTCAAGGGGGCTGAATACTTTCGCAAGGCACTGTATATCACAGAGTTCAGCTTATCTCACTCAGCTGTATACAGAACTCGCATAGACCTGAATGGAGAGGACAATTGCATGCACTGCCCTCCTCATTCTCCAATACAGTCATCTGGTAGCTAGCTATGAGCCGACCTGTAATGTGGAGATGCCTTTGTGGGATCACCCCTTTAAGTTTCTATCATTGCATAAATCCAAAACAGTCCATAGGTGAAAATACTAAATAAGCAACCAAATGTCAGAATACTATTATATGATAGACATTTCTGCATCTGTTGTCTGCTCCCACAATGCACTGCTCCACAATTCAGGCTTGTTGCGCTAGGCTGCTTTACTACAAGGGCATCTATTACTTTCTGGCTTTGCTGTGAAGCTCTTAAAGACTATGATGCAAGGCAATTGAATCGTTTAAAAGATTAAGTTACCACTGTCTAATTCCCTCCTTATTTGTCATAAGCATCTGACCACAGGAAACCTCCTACATAGAGAATCAACCAAATAATTGCATTTAAATAAACACGTGGAACACCCACAGACTCGGAATGCATTTAGCTATGGATTGTGGTTCTGGTTTAGATGGATAGAAATATGATACAATATCTGCAAATTTAAAAGCATTTTATTTTCTTCTCCTTCCTACATAAAGTTCTCATAAAGGTCTGTGATATATAGAGAACTCCCTCTATCATATAACCCTATACATTACAGAACTCAGCTCCTCTCCTCTATCATATAACCCTATATATCACAGAGCTCAGCCTCTTTCCTCTTTCATATAACCCTATATATCACAGTTCAAAGCTCCTCTCCTCTATCATATAACCCTATAAATCACAGAGCTCAGCTCCTCTCATCTATCATATAACCCTATACATTACAGAGCTCAGCTTCTCTCCTCTATCATATAACCCTATATATTACAGAGCTCAGCTCCTCTATCATATAACCCTATATATCACAGAGCTCAGCTCCTCTATCATATAACCCTATATATCACAGAGCTCAGCTCCTCTCCCTCTATCATATAACCCTATATATCACAGAGCTCTGCTTCTCCCCTCTTTTATATAACCCTATATATCACAGAGCTCAGCTCCTCTCCTCTATCATATAGCCCTATATATCACAGAGCTCAGCTCCTCTCCTCTATCATATAACCCTATATATCACAGAGCTCAGCTCCTCTCCTCTATCATATAACCCTCTACCACAGAGCTGAGCTGTGATATATTCGGGGGTCTATTCCTTAAATAGGTGCAGACTTTGATGGCAGATCCTAGCGATATGGCATCAAAGTCTATAATGGCAACCCCCCTATAAATCAGAAAAGTTGCACGTGTTTTTCTATTTTAATTGATTTTTTTCTATTTTAATTGATGTTTTTCTGAGCAGTTGATGTTGACGACATCCTTTCTGTCCCTTATTATCCTGAGCCCCTGCCGTGTGGTCATTACAGCCCTCTATCTATTCATAGTCTTTGGCCTTTGTCCTAAGAACTTGGCGATGCAACCTTCGGTGGAGTGTAAAGATAGAACTGATATTTCGGCCATATACTATTTATAGCTGGGCATTGCCTATTTTTAGCATTTGAGGGTCTCCTTGTCTCAGGAAGCTCAGTTTATGTCCCCAATTAGTGTAACATTTCCTCTGTAGTACTTGTCTTTGCAGAAACAACATAACTAATTGATTGAAAAGGAAATGTCTTTAACCAGAGACGTCTCCTCTGCCAAGTGGAAATTACAGATTCCTTCTAGAACGCACTCTAGACGCCATACTCCAGAACTTCGAAGTAATAGAAACATGGCGTCCTTATATATAGTGCTACTAACTGATCAATAAAACGCTGAATTACAGCCAATAGTGCAATAAGAGGCAGCCCTCTAACAGCATGGCCATGATTAATGGTCCATTCATTGATTAGTTCAGCTTTGGATTTGATCACTGGATGATGAGATCACTTTCCATTATTAGTACACATATGGGGGTGACACATTTTAATGGATATTTGGAATGGAAATTTGCTTATGTGCAATTAGTCATGGGGAATGCAATTCAAATTCTATGTGGCTTTCTATGGCTCATTAACAGGCTATAAACCGGGTCCCATGGGCAGTCTGTCGTTTGCTATTTCTGGCAGTATAGGGTTTACCGAGCTTCAGGGGTAAGGTCTTGTCCAATGTTGGGCTTTTTGTCACCCTATTCACACCCTACACCCTAGTTACTTTGCCCAAGAGGTAGTCGATTGCTAAGGAGAGTGATCCCCAAAGGGGTTTTGCCACAAGTAAATTGAGTGGGAAGTTTGCAAATTTAAAACTAAAAATTTTCATCTTTACCCATTATAAAATCTGCACCATTTTGTTTTAGCGGGCTCCTGTGCCTTGTTTACAGCTGTTCCAGGGGATATGACCGGGGGTGAAAGCTCCTCACTCCTGGCCGCAATGCTCAGACATCACCTTCTCTCGGAAAGTACTGAGTTTTCAAACCCAGGGCTGTCATTCTACTCCTGTCCTCTGTATCCTTAGTAATTAGTAAAACAGAAAAAACCCCAAATGGTTCTGTGCATTGATAAAGAGAAAAAAAACCACGGTTTGGTTCCTGCAGGATTGAACTAGGACTCTTGTGCTATAAGCAAAAATGTTACCTCTGAACACGGTGTAGCTACTTACAATCTTTTACATAACAGACCTTTCTTTGACTACAGAGAGGAAGCCTGGTTGTCATGCTGGGTACATGTTATGTGATTCAGCAAATCACACCATTTGGGGCCCCAAGTTTGACCACTTGAGGTGACAGAATCGACTCTACTGGTGGGCCCCAAGAATCAACCCGATTAGTGGGCCCCAAGAATCACCTCCACTGGTGGCCCAAGAATCGACTCTACTGGGGGGCATCAAGAACAACTCCACTGGTGGGCCCAAAATATTCTCCCTGGGGGCCCCAAGAATCGACCCCTACGTGGGCCTATAATCAACCCCCACTGGGGCCCCAAGAATCACCTACATTTTTGGGCTCAAGAATAATCCCGGGGGGCCCAAGAATCAACTCCAAGGTGGGCTCAAAATCATCTCCAGGGTGGCCAAGAACAACTCACTGGTGGGCCTAAATACCCAACTCAGCTGGTGGGCCTCAAGAATCAACTCCGCTGGTGGGCCCCAAGAATCAACTCCACTGGTGGGCCCCAAGAGTTCACTAGTCCACTAGTCCACTAGTGAGCAACAGGCACCCCAACCTGACATTGATGAAGCTTGATAGATCAGTGGGCCTCCCTTGAATCTTTATGACACCAGTCTATGTACTGGTAACTGCATATGCTGCTGTATAAGTATTTTTTTTTTAAATATGTTTTTAGTGAAAATTTCAGATACCAGAAAATGTACGAAACAGTGAAATGGGTTTACAGGCCAGGTGCACTGTATACAAGCAAAAACAGGATTATAACAAGAGCCATTAAGCAAAATAGACTCATAAACCATCAACCACAACAGGAATCTAAATTATTGCTGCCTAAGCTATCACAACCAATACCTCCAATTACTAACCAAGTAGTTTTTATTTTTACCACTGATGCCAGTAACAGAGGTGGGAACATTGCACCAAATATGGGAGAGGCTCCATGGGCAAAAAGCAGCAAGAAAATTAAGGGGTTTTCCATTTTGAACAAAAACCCTACAATTTCTAAGGCTGTGGCTTGCTATGACCAGGGCCATCTTTTCCATTGGGCAATACTTTATTTTTTTCATGTATGATAGATAACATAAATGCTTCGTTAGGGATTTCCACGTAGTGTATTGCCCTTTTTGCAGTAGTTGCCGTGGCGTGGTGGCGTGGTACTTTTATATAATATATGTGTGCCGCAGCCCGCCAGTGGCCACCCAGGGTTTTTAAGTTTTTTCAGAATGTTTTTGTGCAGAACCATACGTTATATTTGGGTGTATATTGATTGGGAACCATATTGGGAAGGAAGGGGTGCCTCCATTTGGTTTTGCACTCCACTCCACAGGCTGTCATAGAAGTGCCCGCCTGGGAGGGTTTTTTTTATTTGTTTTCTCTCTGGATAAAGGAGGTTGTTGACCCAGTGAGAGGCCTGGAATTTGGGTCTATTTAGAGGTAAAGATAGCATGGATGCCCTATTGGAACACTTGAAAGCGTGGGCGCTTAAATCTTTTGATCAAAATATGTGAACCGAGGGAAATTTAAAATCTTTTCCATTGGACACACCTAGAGCTGCCGGGGCCCACAAGTATAGGGGCCCCAGATGGTGTAATTTTTGTCCCCAGAAAACAGAAATACCTGGATCCCTTTTGTTGGCTTTGTTATTTAATGTTTGTGTTTAAGGACGTCAAACAGTTAAAAACCATGGTGGAGAAGGGGGCCAAAGGCCCCTGTATTAGTTTGTAGGCTGCAGGTGCCGGCGCCAGCAAGTGGCGTGTAATTTCCTTGAGGGAGGGGTGCTCAAGGCATGGCCTAGTGTGATGTCATATACTTGGGCAGGGCCCACTGCAGTGCCAGTGCTCTGCCCAGGGGCCCACAATTCTGTAAAGATGGCTCTGGCTATGACCCTGTGGAATTCTACACTGTAGGAGATAATGTTGGGCCCTTACCCAGGAATTGGCAACCATGTGGCTTAGCCTTATGGTTGTAGGAGCAAGCAAGTTTTATGGAACCCGTCTTGAACTTTTAAACCTTGTATAGGAAAGGGACAGTGGCAGAGCTTGGGAGATGGAAGGGGTTTAGCTGCATTGGGTGGCATGGTAGTGTCACCAGTGTATCCCACTTGCTCAGTCGCCCACACCCCCGGGAGAGTTTGCAAGTGTTATGCATGTTTTCAGTATAACCATTGGGGACCGGGTTTTCTAACTTTCGATATTTTATATGCTATGGATTGGGAATACTTCCAGGAACCACTCATTCTATATATTGGAGTGTGACAACATACAACGAATTATTAAAGGAACACTACTATCAAAATTGTGTCACCACATATTGATGAGCGATATGTGATTATTATTTGGATTTTTTTGTATTGGGTGGTTGTTGTTTTTTACATCATTTTTTGAAGTTCCCCTATGTACATGGCTTTTATCTCTGACTTTCCCTCTGAGCTTTGATAGCACAGCAGTGAGGATTGCTTGGTGGCTCTCTTCTATGCCCTGAAAAGTGTAATGTTTTCAGCAGAATATGATGAGTGTGAAGAAAGCTGGAATCCCCAGTGCTGAAAAAGATGAATCCATTATCCTTTCTTATCTTGCTCTTGACATTGCCCTGTGGTCTAGTTTAATCTTATCTATCCCTGTACAGAGAACAAAAAAGCAATCATGTCATTACCTACTATTTATAATGAGACTACATAGAGATAAGCAGCACCAACAGGAAAGGGAGATTAATCTGCTCTGCCATTCAGGAGCTTTATCTCTTTACTAATCAAAGCTAGAAAAGGACAAGATTTGATATGTCATTTTTAATGGCTGAGTGTTGGGGCCCCACACCGGGGCGCTGAGTCACTCGTACCTCTCCAGTCAAAGCCACTTTGTACTCACCCATCCCCACTCCTGCATCCCTGTCTTCTCCTGTGTGCGTGCATGCATACCTGCTCCCTAGGGCGGCTCTGTAAGATTTAAAGGGCCAGGGCACTGGTAATTGCTGGGCGCTGACCCTATATCTAACCACCTCCTCCTTTACTCCCTGCCAGATCGTTGGTGTTATTTAGTTATTGCTGGAAAGAGAGAGAGTTGATCTGTGTACCTGACCTTCCTGCCTGTTTATAGTGACCACGTTGCCTGCCGCTTGCCCTGATCTTCCTGCCTGTCCTCGACCACACACCTCCCTGCCGATTCTGTATCACACTGCCTCCCGACCGCCACCGAAAACAAGACGCGGTAGGGGTAGCAACCTGGTAGTCTCCCGCCCCAGAAGTCCAACCTAATTGCGGTAGGCTCTGCTGAAAACCGGGAGGCTACTTAGACAATGCTCCAGGACATGTCTTATACCATCGCTTGTGGAGGTCCAGAGAATCCACCTTCAGTTGTGACAACAAAAGGTCAAAAATTCTAAAAAAGATACTTTTCCAAAAATATTGGCTTTATCAAAAATACTCCTTTCTATTTAAAGTGTCACTTAAAAAAAACAACTTGTTTATTTGTGATGTTCTGGAGCCGCACTAGGACAGATTTACTATTCCAAATGCACCAGAAGTTGGGCTCAATTTGCACCAAAAATCTGGCCTACATGCCTTTCATTCAAATTATTAAGGTCGACATGTCAGAAAAGAGGCGCTGCCACGCCAGTTTTAAGGCGCATTAAATGAGTGTACAGTATAGTGCATCTGAAAGAACGAAACTGTCAAAAATCTGGTGTGTGGTCTACCTTGCATAGTATAATTGATGGTCCTAATCTAGGCGCATTGCATAATGTAGGCGCATAGCAGATCATTGCTAGCATACTTGATGCATCTACTTTAGGCGCATTCAAATGCGTTGTGTCTGGTGTATAATGCACCTAGTTTAGGTGTAATACAGTTCATATATATAGAGAATAGGGCGTCAACAGTTTTTAGGCACAAAGTACACCAAAAAAATGCTGCAGAGCTAATAGGACATTTTCATCCTATGTGTTTTAGGCTTCATTCGACAAGAAGGCTTGGTTTAGTGGTGAAAGGGTTTGCTTTAGTAGAAAGGGTGAGGCTTGAAATGCGACTCCAGGCACCAAAATTGTGGCAAATTTTTGGTGCAACATATTGACACAAAGTAGACCAACCAATAGGTGGTATAAAGTTAGGCAATAAAATGTTATCATACGGCATAAGCTACTTTGATAAATTTACCGCTTCGTTAGGCGATGTTCACACGGCTGATTTTGGGACGGATTTCAGCCCGTAATTCACGCTGTACTGCGCTCCTATACGGCTGAAATCCGTCCCTGTCATTACGGTAATCCACAGTTCTCATAGAGAACTATGGATTCCATCTCCTCTCCCTGCTCGCAAAATACGGTGACCGGGGAGAAAGTGACATGCACATTATCCCGGCGGGATACGCGCTGTGGATAATGAAAGTCTATGGGGCCGGCGAGCTGCCGCCCGCCCCTGTACACACGGCGTCATTGCGGGCGAAATCCATCCCGCAATTTCGGCGTGAATCAGCCGTGTGAACATCGCCTTAGACTCTAGTCTAGTCTAAAGGTGCACTAAGCACTGGTCAGGATTAGTAACTCCGCCCCGGTGTTCCTAATCCTTGTCTTATGACCATGACGGTCGGTGACAATAGCATGATGGCGGTGGTGACAACAAGATGACCTCGCTGCAGTCTATCCATGTTCAAGCGTCTGGTATAAGTGGGATCAATGAGAAAAGATTTCCCAGACTCCTCCCTGTACACAGCGGGGGTGATCGCTATATACAGGACACGACAGCTTGTGAAATGAAGAGAATGTGTGAGCGCACCTGTCACGCAGCCCCGCGGTGCTCACAACCTCTGCTGCAAGATGCTGAATTTAGATGCTCAAAAAGACAGAGAAATTAATAACAAATTGAAATTCCCTGTAAGTACCGTGTGTGATGTGCCTCGATAGGCGCGTTACATTCACTTCCAATAATATGCTATGAAATATGGAGGCGCACAGCGTATAATTTTTAGGCGCATTTCAGTGTGTCATGCTCGGCGTATAATGCGCCTAGTGTTATGGATGGTAATTCCAGCTTCTCCTCACCTGTATAGGTATAAAAATTAACCAGAACATCTTCTCCCATTGACTTTAATGGGGTTCGAAATTCGAGTTCGACTCGAACTTCGAACCAAACTTCTCAAAGTTCGAGGTTCGACCCGCGTCACATAGCATATCATGGGAAGTGTATGCAATGCGCACATCACGTACGGAGCCTCATAACTTATCATTACAAGAATATGAAATGCACCTAACACATATACACTTGTAATGATATGCTACGCGCCTCCGTGCACAATGCGCCTCGTTGGGCGCATTACATACACATCCAATGATAAGCTATGTGCCGCGATTTACGCTAATTGCGGCACATAGCTTATCATTGGTAGAGTATTTAACATGCCTATTGAGGTGCATTGCAAGTGTATGTGTGTTAGGCGCATTTCATAATCTTGTAATGATATGTTATACGCCTCCGTGCGCAATGCACCTCTATAGGCGCGTTACATTCACTTCCAATGATCTGCTGCGTTATGGAGGCGCACACTGTATGATTTCAATGTGTCATGCCCGGCATAAAATGCGCTCAGTGTTGGTGTACTGTAATGGATGGTAATTCCAGCTTCTCCTCACCTGTGTAGGTATAGAAATTAACCTGAACACCTTCTCCCATTGACTTTAATGGGGTTCGAAGTTTGAGTTCGACTCGAACTCGAACTTTTTTGGGCTCGCTCATCTCTGCGAAGGAGGCATGGAGTTGGCTGAATTTTCCATTTAAGGGCTCTTTGTGCCTTATTGCCTAGGGCACCAAAATACCTTGTCCCAACCCTTCTTTGATGGCATATCAGTAGGATATGCCATCAAAGTCAGATATTTATGGGTCTGACCTCTGGGACATTCGCCTATTTTGAGAAAGGGCCCCAAAATTCTCGGCTCAGAATGGAGAAGCCAACGGTATGTATATAGAATATTTTTTGTCAGCTCACCAATGTAGAGGATTTTGAAGTACCTTGTGTTTCACGGCTTGCATAGCACGGAGACTCCCAGTCAACTTCAGCTCAGCAGGATCACAGGAAACAGGGTTAAAGCGATATAGTCCAGCTTGCTTAAACGTAGCGAAATTAGAAGGCTTGCAGCTACTTCTTTAAAACATAGGAATTTATTCAAACTTCATTAAAACATAGTGTTATAGGATAGGGGGATTGCGATACAATACCAGTGCATATGGTTGCACGACGCCTTTTGACTATTGCATAGTCTTAGTCATTGTGCCCAATTGACTAAGACTATGCAATAGTCGAAACGCGTCGTGCAACCGCATGCACTGGTATTGTATCGCAATCCCCCTATCCTATAACACTATGTTTTAATGAAGTTTGAATAAATCCCTATGTTTTAAAGAAGTAGCTGCAAGCCATCTAATTTCGCTACGTTTAAGCAAGCTGGAGTATATCGCTTCAAGTCAGAATGGAGAACCAGTCACTCTCCATTCTGTTCTATGGGAGTTCCGAGTACAACTGAACACACTGCTCAACTGTACTCAGAACTCCCACAGAACAGAATGGAGAGTTATGTGTGAGTGTGTCGGTACTCCCTTCTGAGCCAGATCTTTTAGGGGCCTGTTTCTGAGGCAGGTGTAGGTTCCAGAGGTGGGACCCGCACCTGTCCTACTTTGATGGCATATTCTAGCAATAAGCCATTAAAGTTTATAGGGGGAACACCCCTAGGAACTCTCCAGGCCTCTGTGTGCCATAAACTTGTATTGGTCTTTTGTTGTTAATTGAGTTGTATCTGACATACAAATATAACGCTTTGAAGCTTAAGCCTACAATTATAGCAGCAACTTGCTGAACAAGCCCGGGGATTGCTCACTCACAGCGTGTGATTAGCATTTAATCTGGTCTAACACACGAACCTCAGGGATTCCTTGGTGGCAATTTGTATAAAAGACTACAAAGATCATGTCCTAGCAGCAAGCGGAGGCTCACACAGCACTGTGGTGCCCCAGCTCCTTTCGGATAAGGTTACTCAGAACTTTTGGAATGGGGCACTTATTTGTTAGAAGGGCACCCATTCATTTCTCTTTACAGGTTCAAACACTAATATCTCATTGCAGGTGTCCCTACTAACATCATTTAATATGTGCACCTATTAAAGGGATTGTCTCACTACAAGGATTGCTGCTTTTTATGTTAAAGATCTTGCATAAACAAGTCACTTTGCAATATATATTCATTAACAGTGTCCTAACTATTCCGAAATATCCCCTTATGTATGGGTTGCATCAGCTCCTGTGGTCGCTATAGCTACAGACCTGTTTGATCTCTCCTGATAGGCTGCCAGCACTGGTTGCTATAGCTACAGACCTGCAGCCTAGTAGAAGCCAGTAAACACGCCCCTGAATTCAAAGTGAAACTAAGAAAACAGGACTGAGTTAAAATGAATCAATGTAGTGAGACAACCCCTTTAATATCTCTATACAGGGTCCCTACTAAAATTTCTTTGCAGGTGGGTCATCTTACAACTCTCTGTTAAAGCGCCCCTCAAAGTGAATCTATCACCAATAAGTTTCTTAATTAATTAATTTATTATTATTATATTAATTTTTAAAATTAAAATCGATAGTGACAATATTATTTATCTAAACATTTTATTTTCTTATTGTAGTTTTTTTTATTTATTTTCTAAATGCTGTAAAAGCGTCAGGAAGTGGCCGCCTCCCTATCATATAGGGGCGGCTTTTGCTGGTGCTTTAAACGCATTTAGAGAGGGCTTTACGGTTCTGGGCATAGGAGCCTGTGAAGAGAAGCAGACCCATTGACTTTTATAGGAGAGTTTTCTGGGCATGCTCAGTGACCTGGGAAGAAGTCAGTGTGCAGGGAGGGGGAGCTGTGACATCTCCTATTGTGACTGGTGGAGTTATCTATACACATTTGTGTCTCCTCTCAGTGTAATCTGCCTGTGCTGATAATGAGGAGACTGCTGAAAAGTTTTCTCTACAGAAGAGGAAGTGTCTTTATAATTAGTCGTAGTAGCCAAAGTGAAAACTGCAAGATTTAAGGATTTCTTTAAAAAAATTACAATGATATGAAAAATTTAAAAAAAATTCTTAAAATATGTGTCAAACATAAAAACATGAGTTACACAATAGACCATTTTTTGATGAACTATTCACTTCAATATTGCTTTTTTCACCACTTTGTAGGTGCAGCTACTAACATTTCTTTGGAGGTGCTCTTAGTAATGCGTGTTATAGAACCCCCTTCTCTTTGCCACAACATCTCTAACACCTCTTTGCAGGTGTACCCACAGATATCTGTTTGAAGATGCTACCACTAACAGGGGTGCTAAACTCATTTTCTCCGTGGGCCACAATAGCATGGTGGTTGCCCTCAAAGGACCATTGAAGGGTGGCTAGGTGTTTTGGTAGAGCTGTGCCACCGCTTGTGAGTTGCACACCAGCTGTGTCTAAGCTCTCGGAAGCTGCATAGAAGAGTGTGGTGGACCAGATTCGACCCTCGAACTTTGAGTTTGACACCTGTGCACTAAGATATTACTGTAGGTACACCCATCAAAATTGCTATGCAGGTGCAGCTTTTATCATCACTTTGCAACTGCACCCTCTCATATCGCTGTTCATGCGCTAATATTTCTTTGATGTGCTGAAGTAAAGGCTTATGGGAAAAGAGCTGAGGAGCTCCACGGGCCCCCTCTTTTGGTTTTTTAGTTATCCCCGGGTTACATTTTGCTCGCGGGGTTCTAGAAATGTAAAAGGGATTGGACCCAAAAAACCAGTTAATTTCCCAACTACAGACAGCTTTTTTGGGGGTATTTGCCCTCGTCAATGCAGTAAAAACCTTACAGTTTTGGCGGGGGTAAAGGGGGGAAAGGTGGCTTAAAAGGGGGGGAAAAAAATCCCCCCTCCTTTTAAGCCCCCCACTTCCCTCCCCACCCACCCAAGCGTAAGATTTTTCTCTGCACTGATGGGGGAAATCCCCCCGAAACAGCTTTTCTTTTAAAGTTAAATTTAAAGGGTTTTGGCCCTCCAACCCCTTTCACATTGCAAGGCCCTGCGAGTCCCTGTGAACTGGGGGATAACTACATCCAATAGATTGCACTGGGGAGTTCCCCCCTTTCCCTTTTCCCCCCACTCTTTTATGCGCTTCTGAGGGGCTTGGGACCAACTCGTGTGCAACTCTAAGGGGCTCTCCCCTGTTCTGTCGGGTGATTGGAACTCCGGTGCCCCTTTAGGGGGGCCCAATTTTGACAAAATTTAAATTGTATTGAAATATATAATAGTATAAGTGAAAAAAAAAAATGTAAAACGTTACCCCGTCATGGGTTTTAAAAAAAAAGTACAAAAACAAAAAAAAAGGGTAAAAAAAAATAAATAAAAAAAAATAAAAAATAAAAATAAATTTTTTAATTTAAAAAAAAAATTGTGCCCTTCATTACCCACCCAAAAAAAACCCTACACCTAAAAAAGTATCTGCATTTCCCTTTAATAACCTGAAACTTAATCTAATAAATTTTTTAATGGGGGGGGAAAAAAATGTGAATGGTGTAAAAAAAAAAAAAAAAAAAGTTTTAAAAAATTGAAAAAAAAAAGTCAACTTAAACTATTCCCCCAAAAGTATAACTTGTCCCGAAAAAAACGGGGCCCTAAATTAAAAACCTGCGTTTTTGTTTTTAAAAAGTTACGACTGTTAAAAACGAAAGGAGGCAAAATTTTAAAAAAAAAAATTTGGTCGTTAAGTACTTTTCGGGGGTTGGCCCTTAAAAGGGGTTTTTCTCAATACATTTTTCCCTTTTTTATCCTTTTTTTCCCTTTGTTCCTGTTTTCTTAGTTTCATTTTTGAAAATTTTCTGGCCTCTACTTGGGTACTATTGGCTTGCAGTAACGGGAAATGCAGAGGAAACCGGGTCGGGAGCTATAGCACCCCTTTCTGGCAGCATTTAGGAAAAGATTGGGAAAAGGTCTGTAGCCCATAGCAAACCCCCGCTGGCAGCCTATTTAGGAAAAGGGGTTTAACAGGTCTGAGCTAAAGTGACCTGAAAAGGGGCGGTTTAAACCTATCAGGAAGTTGAACAGGTCTGTAGCTTAAATGACCTGAGGAAACTGATGCACCCATTCAAGAGGGGATAAACTCAGAATAGGTTTGGGAAAACTGTTAATGGGCATAATTACAAAGTTTACTTGTTTTTGCAAGAAACTTTAACATAAGAAGAAAACCTTGTATGGAACACCCCTTTTAAAGGGGGGTTTAAAAAAAAGCAACCCCCAGTCATGTGTAGAGTGGTACCCTTTCATTTCTTTGTAGGGGGAAAAGCGCTATATTTCTTTTGAAGATGCACCCACAAGCATCTCTTTGCAGAAGGGACCCACTTTAATTTTAAAATTTTTAGGGGTCCCCCATTTAAAACTCTGTGGGTGCATTTTAAAAAAAATTCCCCCCGCAGAACCCCTCCTCCCCACCCCAAAAATTCCCGTCTGTGGGGAATTTTCCCACCTTTCATTTCTCGCAGAGCACCCGCTTATATCTTTTTGGGGAAAAAAAACAGGAGCACCCCCCTTACATCTATTAGAGGAGCCCCCCACTTATATCTATGAGAAGGAGCACCCCCCTTTACATCTTTTGAACAAAGGGGCAAACCCCCTTTTATCTATGAGAAGGGAGCACCCCCTTACATCAAGGCAGGTCACCCACTTACAAACTAAGAGGGAGGGCAAACCCCCTTAATCTTTTGAGCAGGGGGCACCCAAATTAAAATCTATGAACAGGAGCCCCCACTTTATCTATGGGGCAGGGCACCCGCTTACATCTATGGGAGGAGCACCCACTTTTCATTAGGGGCAGGAGGCACCCACTTATATCTATGGCAAGGGAGCACCCCTATCTCTAGAAAAGGGGCACCCACTTATTTCTATGGCAGGACACCCCACCCTTTCATCTAAAACAGGGAAAAACCCAATTTAATTTTTTATGAGCAGGGGCAAACCCCCTTCCCCTTGGGGGGGGTTTTTTTTTTTTAAAAACCAATCTATGAGCAGGAGCACCCACTTATATGTATGAGCAGGAGCACCCACTTACATCTATGAGCAGGAGCACCCACTTATATCTATGAGCAGGAGCACCCACTTATATCTATGAGCAGGAGCACCCACTTACATCTATGAGCAGGAGCACCCACTTATATCTATGAGCAGGAGCACCCACTTATATTTATGAGCAGGAGCACCCACTTATATCTATGAGCAGGAGCACCCACTTATATCTATGAGCAGGAGCACCCACTTATATCTATGAGCAGGAGCACCCACTTACATCTATGAGCAGGAGCACCCACTTATATCTATGAGCAGGAGCACCCACTTACATCTATGAGCAGGAGCACCCACTTATATCTATGAGCAGGAGCACCCACTTATATCTATGAGCAGGAACACCCACTTATATATATGAGCAGGAGCACCCACTTATATCTATGAGCAGGAGCACCCACTTATATCTATGAGCAGGAGCACCCACTTAAATCTATGAGCAGCAACACCCACTTATATATAAGAGCAGGAACACCCACTTATATATATGAGCAGGAGCACCCACTTATATGTATGAGCAGGAACACCCACTTATATCTATGAGCAGGAGCACCCACTTATATCTATGAGCAGGAGCACCCACTTACATCTATGAGCAGGAGCACCCACTTATATCTATGGCAGGAGCACCCACTTATATCTATGAGCAGGAACACCCACTTATATATATGAGCAGGAGCACCCACTTATATCTATGAGCAGGAGCACCCACTTACATCTATGAGCAGGAGCACCCACTTATATATATGAGCAGGAGCACCCACTTATATCTATGAGCAGGAGCACCCACTTATATCTATGAGCAGCAACACCCACTTATATCTATGAGCAGCAACACCCACTTATATATACGAGCAGCAACACCCACTTATATGTATGAGCAGGAGCACCCACTTACATCTATGAGCAGGAGCACCCACTTATATATATGAGCAGGAGCACCCACTTATATATATGAGCAGGAGCACCCACTTATATCTATGAGCAGCAGCACCCACTTATATCTATGAGCAGGATCACCCACTTATATATATGAGCAGGAACACCCACTTATATATATGAGCAGGAACACCCACTTATATGTATGAGCAGGAACACCCACTTATATCTATGAGCAGGAGCACCCACTTACATCTATGAGCAGGAGCACCCACTTATATCTATGAGCTGTACAACCAGCTTACATTTATCGCAGGAGCACCCACTTACATCTATGAGCAGGAGCACCCACTTATATCTATGAGCAGGAACACCCACTTATATCTATGAGCAGGAGCACCCACTTATATATATGAGCAGGAGCACCCACTTATATTTATGAGCAGGAGCACCCACTTACATCTATGAGCAGGAGCACCCACTTATATTTATGAGCAGGAGCACCCACTTACATCTATGAGCAGGAGCACCCACTTACATCTATGAGCAGGAGCACCCACTAATATTTGAAGTTGCTCACACTGACATCTATCTGTCAAAGCTTTTTTGATATTGTTATTCATGATTCGGGAAATAAGTTCTGATTGTGGACTCCCCATTCCACCTGTGTCCTCTATCCCGTCTCTACCTGGACCCTCCAGCTTTTAATATTTTTGATGGTTATGGGGGAGGTGGCAGTCACACCTGCCTTTACAGCCTCCCACTCCCCAGAAAGCAAAGGCTGTGAACACGGGAGCAGCTTGTACCTACAGCCTAGAAGCTGACAATTTATGCAGCCGCTCATTAAGCTTAATTGCCAAGGAACCCTTACATTGCCCTGTGTCACATTGGGGAATAGGAAGGGTTCATAGGTGGTCACATGTCTGGGCCAGGAATGTTTCTATGTCTGTCTAGTAATTAGAATCCGTAAACTCTTCACGGCTAAAAAAAGCCATGTACAATTCTAAAGTACATTAAAAAAATCAGGGCAGCAATTTAGCTTTACTATTATGTTATATTTAGTACAGCAGGAACGGGTGACCCGTGTTTTTTGTAGCTGATGAACTACGACTTCTGTCTGCCCTAATGCAAATTTCTATATAGTTTTATCCAAAATTTTATTTGGATTGATCCCATAAAGGAGTGCTCTGAATTAACTTTGTTTAAATTTAAAGGGGTTGTCTCACTACATCAGTTCAATTTATCTCAATCCTGTTTTCTTGGTTTCATTTTTAAATTCAGTGTTTACTGGCTTCTACTGGCCTCCAGTTGTAATGCTTCGGTGGATTCGCTCGACCACCGCAAGCGATGATAGTTAAGCCACGCCAGGGAGCGGAGTCTAAGTAGCCCCCGGTTTTCACCAGATTCCGCCGCAAAGCTGGATGGGCTTGCTGCGGCGTGAGACTACCAGGTCGCTACCCCTGACGTGACTTGCCTGCGGTGGCGGCTGGGGTAATGCGTGGTACAGAGTCGTAATCCAGAAGCGTAGTCGGGGACAGGACGGAGGTCAGGGCAGGCGGCAGAGGTTCGTGGTCAGAGATAGGCAGACAGTCAGGGCAGGCGGCAAGCAGGCAAGGTCAGGAAACGTAGCGGAACGGACTGGTACACGGGTAATCAAACGGACTCCAACACTCTCTAAAGACAAGGTACGCACACCAACAATCTGGCAGAGAGTGTAGGGGGCATATACCTTATATACGACCAGCGGCCGGCAATTGACAAAGCAGCGGGTACGCGCGCGGCGGCTGGGTCAGGCAGGAGCAGGAAGCACAGGAGTGTGGATGGGTAAGTGTACAGGTGCCGGGGCAGCAAGTGGACGGTCGCAGGCGGCCGCGGCACCCGCAACAGCCCCCATGACACCAGTGATGAGCTGCTGAGGACACCAGGTCTGTAGCTATAACGACCAGTGCTGACAGCCTATCAGGAGAGATCAAACAGGTCTGTAGCTATAACGACCAGTGCTGACAGCCTATCAGGAGAGATCATCAGGTCTGTAGCTATAGCGACCAGTGCTGATAGCCTATCAGGAGTGATCAACAGGTCTGTAGCTATAGCGACCAGTGCTGATAGCCTATCAGGAGAGATCAACAGGTCTGTAGCTATAGCGACCTGAAGAGTTGTTGCAGTCCATACAAGAGGCCCATACATACCAGTTTGCAGCAGCAAGTTCTTAAAGGGCTATTTCCATCTCATACATTAATGGCATATCCACAGGTCATAATATAAATCTGCTAAATGTGGGTCCCACCTCTGGAATCTGCACCTACTCTAAGAATGGGGGGTCACCTCCATCCAACGGCCGCCCCCAATCTTGTCTTCATTTTTGCTTCAAGCACAGGCTCTGATTGACCCACAGGAGAGTGTGAGAAACCCCTGGTGGCCCCGTGGGCAAGGTGGGCTTGTTGGCATTGCAGGCCTGGGCTGCTTTTTAGGAAAAAAGTCAGAGAAAGAGAGGCAGAAAGCAAGAGTCATGTGCAATAGCTGTAGGACGGGCCCAAAGAATCAACTCCACTGGTGGCCCCAATAATCAACTCCACTGGTTTCCCCAAGAATCAGGCTACCACTGAGGGGCCTTCCAAGAATAACACCACTGGTGGACCCATAATCAACTCCATGGTGGGCCCCAAGAATCAACTTCCATTGGTGGCTTCCAATGATTTATCACTGTGGGCCTCAAGAATCAACTCCACTGGTTGGCCCCAAGACTCAACTCCATTGGTGGACCCCAATAATCAACTCCACTGGTGGACCCCAATAATCAACTCCACTGGTTTCCCCAAGAATCAGGTCCACTGGTGGGCTCCAAGAATTAACACCACTGGTGGACCCCAATAATCAACTCCACTGGTGGGCCCCAAGAATCAACTCCACTGGTGGCGCCAAGAATTAACTCCACTGGTGGGCCGCAAGAATCAACTCCACTGGTGGCTCCAAGACTCAACTCCACTGGTGGGCCCCAAGACTCAACTCCACTGGTGGCCCCAAGACTCAACTCCACTGGTGGGCCCCAAGACTCAACTCCACTGGTGGGCCCCAAGACTCAACTCCACTGGTGGCCCCAAGAAACAACTCCACTGGTGGCTACAAGTATCACCCCCCCTTTTGGGTTAAGAATCAACTCCACTGGTGGGCCCCAAGAATCAACTCCACTGTTGGGCCCCAAGACCCAACTCCACTGGTGGCCCTAAGACTCAACTCCACTGGTGGGCCCTAAGACTCAACTCCACTGGTGGGCCCCAAGACTCAACTCCACCGGTGGGCCCCAAGAAACAACTCCACTGGTGGCTACAAGACTCATCTCCACTTTTGGGTGTTAAGAATCAACTCCACTGGTGGGCCCCAAGAATCAACTCCACTGGTGAGCCCAGCCACCCCACTCTGACATTAAGCCACACTGGCTCTCTCTCTATACATCTATCTGAGTATATCCAGGCACTCTTACTCAGCTATATCCAGATCTCCCATTAAAGGGAATGGAGAGAGCTGGCCACTTCCACAAGGAGTTTGTAAGTTCTCTGTATGTTTGCGTGGGTGTCCCCCAACAATATAGAATGAGCACAAAAACAGGCTTGAGAAGCTTTGCTAAAGACCTGAATGTACATCAGCTCATGGTTATACAAATTACATACAAATGGAGACAATGAGGACTGCTGCTATTCTCTCCAGGAGTGAGCATCCTGTTGAGATCACCCCAAGAGAACAATGGGCAATCCTGCAAGAGGTGAGAACGAGCCCAAAGGTAAGAGCAAAAAATTTTCAAAAAAACATTGAGACTTGTCTCAGGTTTTCTATAGACCTTCTGGATATTTCACGATGGTTCTTGGAAAATGTTCTGTGGACAGATGAGACAAAAGTAAAAATTTCAAAGACTGGACACCAACACCAAAACCTCCTCCCAACTGTGATGCATGGTGGAGGTGGCATCATGGTTGGGGCTGCTTTGCTACCTCAGGGCTTGAACTCTTTTCAATCATTGAGGAAACTATAAATTCAAAGGTGCATGAAAACATTTTACAGAAGAATGTGAGGGCTGCCGTCCATGACCTCAAGCTGAAGAGACATTGATTGATGCTACAAGACAATGATGCAAAGTAAACAAGTAAATCAACTAAATAATGGTTGAAGAAGGAGCAGATTTGTGTTTTCGAAGTCCTGACCTTACCCCTATCGAGATGCTGTAGCGTGACCTGAAGAGAGCGGTGCATGCCAGGTATCCAAGAGGAATTGATGCACACAAACACATTGCTCAAAAATCCTTCTTGAATGTGTAACTCCAATTTGCCAGGAACATCCACTTTGTAGGTTGGCTTATAGCTGGCTATGAGACCACCATGTTACAGAATTAGGAGGACGGCACTTACTCCTCCCCATTCATTTCAATGGGCGTTCTGAATATAGTGGAGTGAGCGTGATTGGCTTTATTTGGAATTCTCATTGACATGAATGAGGAAGTCTGCTGAAATTGCTCCTCTCCTCATTCTCTAATACGTTAGATATGACCCAACCTATTACCTGGATGTTCCTTTAAATTTAAGGGTTCACTTACTTTTTCTCCCTGTAGTGTTGATGTTTAAGGGGTAAGTAGGTATAGAGTGGGCTGAATTTTTCATTGGGGTGGTGCTATATGTCTTATTTGCCTAGGGCACCAGAATAACTTGTCCTTGTCCTGATGTTCTGTTAAATTTTATTTCTCGTTTACAAAATTTTCCCGATAAAACTGTCACTGCTCGTGTCATGGCTGGTGCCAGCAGCTATGGACATGCCTTTGTTCCTTCTCACCACCTGCTCTCCTCCTCTGCTGTATCTTCTCCTGCACCCACAACCCACCCTCAAAGGGCCAGTGCGCACCACCCAGATTTCCTAGGGCCCATTCTCTGGAACCGTGTCTACGGAACCGTGTCTAGAAGTTGGTTCCTCCCCAACTCCTCTGTTACCAGAGGAGTTGTTGCTTCACAGTATAGAAACCCAGTGTTAGGCTTTATCACTACTCCGTTTGACCATTGACTTTCCCTACTCATTTATGAACTCTGCCTGTACAGACCTTCAACTTGTGACCCAGTTTTCGCTTGTACACTGCCTGCCCTGACCTTCCGCTTGTGTCTTGACTACATCTCTACCTGACCCATCTGCACTACGCCTACATGCCAGCCATCACAGAAAGCCGGTGTCGGACTAGGGCTAGGGCCCACAGGTGGAGTTGACTCTAGAGTCCACCAGTTGAGCTGTTCCTGGGCCCACTAGTGGAGATTATTTTAGGGGCCCACCCTACAGCTACTGTAAATGACTGTACATGCCTCCTATACTTTCTCTTGCTTTTTGCCTCTCTTTCTCTACCTTTCTGCCTCTCCTGGGGATTGCTATGCAGTTAAAAACCAACTCCAGGTCCACCATGCTCAGGGGCCCACCGGGGGTTTCCCTTATTCCCCTGTGGGCCAGTCCGAGCCTGCAGCAAGCAACCACGTTGAGGGTACCTGGAAGTTTCCTGCAGTGGAGTCCAAACCTCCTTGCAGGGGTTGAGGGAGAGGGGGCTCCTTAGACTCTGCTCCATGGCGTGGCCTGACGTCAAACTCTGACTTGACTAACACGCAGAATCCACTCTTGGCAAAAACACAAGCACATTAGAAATAGAGTGTGGGGTCAGTTCACTTAGATCGGGTTCGTCTATCATCGTGATAGACGATGCTTCAGTGACCTGCGACAAATGTACTAGTAACCAATGCAGAAATCCAGGCAATCCCAAAAGGTTCACTTACTTTTCTTCAGCTGTATTATCTCTATCTCATGTTGTGCTATCTCCAATTGTCTGGTGTTAAGGAAGCGTCAAGTGAAAACGCTGTAGGTAAGAACATCCAGAAACACTGTGTGCAGGCGCCATGGGTGCACTCGGGCTACGGAGTGGAAAGACCTGACGTTGGAGCCCTCAAAGGGGCTGAGGCACTCAAAGAAGCCCAATTGTCCCTCATGCACCACTATAGAAGCTTTCACTAGATTACTCACCTTAATTGTTCATCCAATAACCTGTTACTCATTATTTATGCCTCATTGGACTGGAATTCTTAACAAAGTGTCGTCTAACCCACCCGTCTCAGTCGGAGCTCCACCTTGCCATGCAGCTCACCACTTATGTATTGTGAAATAAGAACCTTTTGTATCATTCTAGTCCCTTCCTTTATCTATTTCTTGTAGACCTTTGCCTAAGGCCAGCTTTGTCGCATAGGCACATTCAGCACACATGGCAAATTTTCCTCCATTAGAAAAGAACATTATCCCCTTAAGCCGAACGCCTGAAAAGTAGTTAATGACCAGAACATTGTTTTAGTTTTTGCCTCCTTGCGTTTCAACAGTTGTAACTTTTTTATTTTTTCAATGACGCAGTTGAATGAGGACTCGTTTTATTCGAGATGAGTTGTACTTTATGGGGGAACAGCTTAAGTTCACTTATAAATAATTGCAGAATTTTTTTTCAATTTTTTAAAATTTATTTATTTTTTTTACATTTTTTTATTTACATCATTCACATTTTACACTTAATAACTTGTTAGATTAATTCTACAGGTTATTATGGTCGTGTGGATACCTAATATGTGAAGGTTTTTTTTGTGTGTAATGTATGCACAATTATTTTTGATTAAATATTTATTTTTACACTTTTTATGTTTATTTTTTTAAAACCCATGAAGGGAGAACTGGTTTACACTTAGTAATGTATTAGCATATTCATATATGCTAAAACATTATAATCTGTGTCAGTCTGATACAGGCAGTGATCAGGACAGCACACAGGCTGTCCTGATCACTGGCTTCTTGCACAGACTGCCCTGGGGCTACTCTAGGTCTCCAGGGCTGACTGTGCAGCCGTTCCCCGGGCTCTGTCGGGTCACCGGACGTTCCAATCAGCCAACAGTGCAGGGAAAACCTTTGATTGCGCTGCGGTGACAATCCGTGGCAATCAAAGGGTTAAACACCGGTGAGTGGAGCTTCCCCCCGCTCTCTGGTGCTCGCAGGAGCTACGCTGGGATCAGAGCTGTGTAGTACAGCCCCATTCTCAGCGCTGCTGCGGCGCCGGGAGCTGCAAACTCTGATGTCTGCAGCGACATCAAAAGACAGCGGGCGGTCATTAAGGAGTTAAGAAAGTCAATGAAGAAAATGAACATTTTTGATGAGCACTTTAGATGAGTAATGACTTGAGAGGGTGAAGATGGCTTGGGGTGGATAACATTTTTGGGAAACTGATGTATTATGGTGTCTAGGTCAACAACACAATACTCTGCTGAATTGACAAAAAGCTTCTAGATTTAGTGGAGGTTTCCTTCTTAGGCCGTGTTCACACGGCTTATTCCCGACGGATTTGTGAGCGCAATCCGGCTCACAAATCCGCCGTGAATAAGGGGCGGGACGGGGGCAGGGCTGGAGCGCAGCGGGGGCGTCGCTCCCTGGCCCCATAGACTGTCATTATCTACGGCGCGTATTGCGCCTGGATAATGTGCATGTCAATTTCTCCCCCCACGGCGGATTCGCCGAGCGGGGAGGAGCGACGGAGTCCACTGTTCTCAATGAGAGCAGTGGATTACCGTACTGACTCCGACAGATTGGCGCCGTATTGAAGCGCAAATCCGGCGCGCAGTACGGCGCCAATCCGCGCCCAAATAAGCCGTGTGAACGAGGCCTTAAATGGAATGTGTCATCAGAAAATGACCCAACTTTTTTCGATAAACACATTTTTTAAGGATTTTTGGCTGTTTTTTTTAAAATTTTCCACATCACTATTAATTTTTTTTTTAAAGATCTTGAAGTCCTGCAGTTTTCACTTTCTTAATAATAGTCTGACGCTTCCTTTTCTAAGGAGAAATCTTTTCAGCAGTCTCCTCATTATCAGCACAGGCAGGATTACACTGAAAGGTGACACCAATGTGTATAGATAACACAGGGTCCACCAGTCACAATAGGAAATGTCACAGCTCTCCATCCTTGCACACTGACTTCTTCCCAGGTCACAGAGCAAGCCCAGAAAACTCTCTTAAGGAAGTCAATGGGTCTGCTCCTGTTCACAGGCTCCTATGTCCATGAAGCTGCTGTAAATGCTGTCAAACGGAGCTCAAGCAAGGTGGCTGCCCCCATAATCATATATAATTAAAAGAATTTAAAAAAAATTAAGTCAGAAAATAAAAACTGTATCCGTATCTTGTTTCAATTGGTAAAAAGAAAAAAAATAGTGATAAATTCTCTTGAAGACCAATATAGCATCTGCAGAACATATCTCTGTGGTTTACTTCCTTGGGTTTTGTTACATCAGGGATTTCTTTCTTTCTTTCCTTTCCTTTTTTCTTTTTCTTTCTTTCTCTCTCTCTCTTTTTTTTTCTTTCACTTCACTGGTTCACTTCCTTGGCTTTTGTTGCATCAGAGATTTCTTTCTTCTTTTTCTTTCTTTTTTTTTCTTTCTTTTTTTCTTTCTTTCTTTTTTTTTTTTTCTTTTTTCTTTCTTACTTTCTTTTTCTATATTTCTTTCTTTCTTTCTTTTTCTTTCCTTCTTTCTTACTTTCTTTTTCTTTTTTTGTTCTTTCTTTCTTTCTTTCTCTTTCTTTCTTTCTTTCTTTCTCTCTCTCTCTCTCTCTCTCTCTCTCTCTCTCTCTTTATTTCTTTATTTCTTTCTAACATTAAATATAAACCCAAAGTATTCACTAGTGCTGTATGTAGACTATAATCAAATCAAGTACCTGCCCCCTTCCACTGAGTTCTCCTATGTCACTTGTCTACTGGCACTAGTTCAAATCAACTAATATTACTGTTGTATTGTCAGTATGGCTGAAAAATAGACATATGTCCATCAAGTTCAACCAAGGGTGTTGATTTGTGGTTGGGATGAACTCAAAGTATCCAGAGGTAACACATATAGAAAATACAGGGAGATTCACTCAATAGAGTTATGTTATTACTCCCAATAGGATGAAGCAATCTGAACAAGAAAAAAACGCTACAGACCTCATATGTGTAATCGATTACGTTACTCGCGATGCTGGAAGTCATCTCCACTCTCTGCCAGACACATCTTAGTGCAGCGCTCCATGTTCCTGAATGTATCGGCAGCATATTTCATGTTGGATGTTCTTGGACGGCCTCTGCCATACGTTCTAGTTTCCGTACCATCTTCTGGGTAACACCCTTTGAAGGAACGTCAAGGACACCATGGGCGCCATCTATGAATTCGACTTCTCCATTTTTTTGCCGTACATTGCCGGTTCTATAGATGTATGAACAGGCGTGCGGCCAAACTTGGCGCAATGTGCGCCTGATGTGCCAAAGTTTGGTGCAGAACTGCCATACAAAGTCTGACGCATTACACTCTATGCTCTACAACTCTATTGTTGCTATGAGCTCTGATTGGTTGCTATGGGCTCTGATTGGTTGTTTAGGGCTCTGAGTGGTTGCTATGAGCTCTGAATGGTTGCCATGGACTCTGATTGGTTGCTATGGGATCTGAATGGTTGCTATGAGCTCTGATTTGTTGCTATGGGCTCTGATTGATTGCTATGAGCTCTGATTGGTTGCTATGGGCTGTGATTGAGTGTTATGAGCGCTGATTGGTTGATATGAGATCTGATTGGTTGCTATGGACTCTGATTGGTTCCTATGAGCTCTGATTGGTTGCTATGGACTCTGATTGGTTGCTGTGGGCTCTGATTGGTTGCTATGAACTCTTATTGGTTGCTATGGGTTTTGATTAGTTGCTATGAGCTGTGATTGGTTGCTATGAGCTCTAATTGGTTGCTGTGAGCTCTGATTGGTTGCTATGGGCTCTGATTGGTTGCTATGGGCTTTGATTGGTCGCTATGAGCTCTGATTGGTTGCTATCAGCTCTGATTGGTTGCTATGAGCTCTGATTGGTTGCTATGGGCTGTGATTGGTTGCTATGGGCTCTCATTGGTGGATATGAGCTCTGATTGGTGGCTATGGGCTCTGATTGGTTGTTATTAGCTCTGATTGGTCGCCATGGGCTCTGATTGGTTACTATGAGCTCTGATTGCTTGCTGTGGGCTCTGATTGGTTGCTATGAGCTCTGATTGGTTGCTATGGGTTCTAATTGGTTGCTATGGGCTCTGATTGGCTGCTATGGGCTCTAATTGGTTGCTATGATTGGTTGCTATGGGCTCTGATTGGTTGTTATGAGCTCTTATTGGTTGCTATGGGCTCTGGTTGGTTACTAGGGGCATGACAGACGGTCTTACTGTTACTATCAGACTGTTTTTATGAATGTGCCCCATCATGTTTGCCCCGTTTTTAGTTCGTGTTATTGTTTGTCATCATGATCTCATCATCAATCCTGACCCTGCGGCTCTGTGGTCTTTTCGTGACCACGCCAAGGCAAACACTGGAAAGACTTGAGTGCGGTGCAGACAGTAGTATCCGTAGCACATTGTGTGGACAGGATAATGTGCTGCCGGCTCCAGGCATCCTCCCTCTGACATCAGTTTGCTGCTTCTCGAAGCACAATCAAGGTGTTCCTGTTCCCCGCCATCCTCTTTCCTGCTGTCACTCAGCTTTCTAGAAGCCGATCACCTCCACCCACTGTTCAGTCCATGGCCGGGATCCAGTGTATACAGTGAAAGGCACACCTGGAAGTTACACGTGAACTTATCTGACATTTCAGTACAATGTGTAGCTTTAAAGGAGTCGTCCGGTTCCTAAAAACAAGGAATGGGGGTCTGGTTCATTTTATTTAATTAAAGAGAACCTGTCACATAGATTATGCCCCCCCTTGCTGAAGGCAGAACAAGTGTCAGACCTGCTGTTTCCAGCGCTGTGTCCCTTATTCTGTAAGATGCTGGAGTTTTCATGTATTTAATGCTCAAATCTGCAGTTTTCAGCCAGAAGAGTCCTTCAAAGAGTCAGTTTTTTTCAAACCCGGCCAATCGGAGGCTAGCCCCGCCCACCTCAACTGACAAACCTATTACTTTGAATAGGTAGATACATGGGAATAACTGCCAGTGGGCGGGGCTAGCCTTGGGTGGGCGGGGCTAACATCTGCTCATGAATAAGATTTGAGGGGTAAATGCTCTAACAGCATCTTACAGAATAAGGGACACAGCGCTGGAAACAGCAGGTCTGACACTAGCTTGTGCTGCCCTCAGCCAGGGGGGAATAACCTATGTGACAGGTTCCCTTTAAGCACATTTTGGCCAAAACAATCTTTATACACTATATTGAATTTTTATATATTTAAAATTTTATGGGCCTTATGTATGAAAACTGTCTAGCAGTAAGAGTATCTTTGTTGCCTATAGCAACCAATCACAGCCCATAGCAACCAATCACAGCCCATAGCAACCAATCGGAGCTCATGGCAACCAATCAAAGGCCATAGCAACCAATCGGAGCTCATAGCAACCAGAGCCCATAGCAACCAATAAGAGCCCATAGCAACCAATTAGAGCTCAAAACAACAATCAGAGGTCATCGCAACCAATCAGAGCTCATAGCAACCAATCAGATCATAGCAACCAATCAGAGCTCACAGCAACCAATCAGAGCTCACAGCAACCAATAAGAGCTCATAGCATCCAATCAGAGCTCATCGCAACCAATCAGAGCTCATAGCAACCAACCAGAGCCCACAGCGACCAGTCAGAGCCCATACCAAGCAATCAGAGCTCATAGCAACCAATCAGAGCTCACAGCAACCAATCAGAGCCCATAGCAACCAATCAGCCCAGCAACCAATTCAGGCTCACGAACCAATCAGAGCCCTAGCAACCATCAGCTATGCAACAATCACAGCCCATAGCAACCAATCAGAGCCCATAGCAACCAATCAGAGCTCATAGCTACCCCAAAAATAAGCCCTAGCCCTTTTTTTGGGAAATGAAAATAATACAAGACCCTGTCTTATTTTTGTAAAAACACGGTACACGTACTACAGAAGCGCCGGCCTGCTGACTAGCCTGCAAGCCCAGTGGAGAATTATTTTTTGGGCATGCGCGCTGGTCATCAGCCGGCTGGCGCCTCTGTACTGTAGTTGCCCACCGCCCTCCCAGAACACAGGGTCACCCTATACCAGGGGTGTCAAACTGCGGCCCTCCAGCTGTTGGGAAACTACAAATCCCATCATGCCCACTGTTATAGATTATATAAATGCATGATGGGAGTTGTAGTTTCCCAGCAGCTGGAGGGCCGCAGTTTGACACCTGTGCCCTATACAAAGTAGTTTTGGAACACTGTAATTTGTCTCCTGAATTCAGCACAATATGACATTAAACAAAGTTTATACATTTTGGTGCGGAACTGAAAATGGCTGCAAATACAGAAGGGACTACGCAGCTTACAATCTGCTGCACTGCACCACAACTAGCGTTAGGGCACCGTACCAGTGAGGACCCCCTCAGAGGTTGCCATGCATTAATATGGTTCTATGAGCTCTGGTGGAATATTATCCCCCTCTAATGCACAACTGTGGAACTGCAAAACAATGAAAACTTTTTGCTGCTTGATCTTCTAGGTGACACCCCCTAAAATACAGAATTCATCCATTTATTCATTACATTGTCTCTGATAAAAAAGTAAAGCCAATTTTGTTCATCGTGTACCCATCGTGTTCTTCCATTCAGTGTGTTGCCACAGTGTTATATTATTTCATACTAGCAACGTTGCATTGTGTTTATAGTAGAGGTTAACAGATTACACAGTGTTGCTTATTGATGTAAAGCTTCACCTTTGAATACATTGGCTATAGCTATATTACAATATATTTTCCTTAAAGGGGTTTTGCCGTGAAGTAAAATTGATGTGTGAAGTTTGCAAATTAATTAATAAACATTTTCACCATTCATCTTTATTTTTACATTCTGTATGTTTTTCTTGTTTTTGCTGCTCCTTTAGTGTTTCCATTGTTTACAGCTAAATCTCCAGGGATACGACCAGGGCTGAGGGGCCCCTCAGCCCGGGACCGCACATGCTCGGGAAAAACACCCCCTCTGGCACCAAACGGGCCCAGAATTTTCCCTGTTAGTAATAAACAACCACATTTCATCCCGACCAGTGTTCAACTCCAGCTGCTTCATTCTACTCCCTTTCTTCTGGATTTGTAAAAAAGTCCAAACAGTCCCAAATAAAAAAAAGAAACCTAATCTTTTTGGGTTTGCACTGGGGAAAAAAACCAAAACCCATTTTGGGGTTTCCTGCGGGGGATTTGAACCTAAAACCCCTCTATTTAAAAGGCAGAATGCAAAACCACTCATCTTTTATTTTTTAAAACTAATAAACTTTTTACAAAAAAAAGCCCTTTTGCTGACTAGAGTGAGTACACTGTGGGGAAAGTATGGTGCGTTACACCTCTAGGTCGCATGAAAAGGGCATTCAAAACAAATCATAAAACCCCCCCTTTTTGACCCACCTGAAGGGCTGAAACTGGACAAACCAGGGCAGGGAAGTCCTTTGTGAAAAAACCCCCTTTAGCGTTTTTTTTTAAAATTTTTTTTTACTTTTTTTCCCACCCTGTTCATAAAAAAAAAAAAATTGCTGCTGTTGGAAAGATCTGACATCCATGTGTCCAAATTTAAATTTATTTGCTTTAAATTTGAGCTATAGGTCTGATTGGCTTTTGGGCCCTTTTAACAAATTACTACCTTATAAAAATGCAAGAAAATTTTCATAAATGATTTTTAAACAAAATTGGGTAAGTAAGTAGGTATAATTTTTAATTTCAAAATTTGAAAATACAGGATTCGGGCCATGGGGGTGTAGTGTAATACACAGGACTATAAAAGGCGGAAAATAGTAAAAAATATATCGGACTTACGTGGATTTTTCCAGGACCTAATTTTGAAAAATAATAAAGCTCTAAACGTGGGAAAGGTATTTTTAAATATATGTTTTTTCATATATGTTTTTTGTGCTGTATTTTAAATTGCGGGGATTATACTTTGGGGTTTAGTTTTAATACACAGGACTCTAAAAGGGGTTTTTTTAATTTTAAAATAAAAGACAAAACATGGCGGTGAAATTATTTTTACGGTGGGAGAGTGTAAGTTTCAGGACTTAAAAATGGGGGGTGTTTTTAAAATTTACGGGACTCTACTTTCCCGGAGTAGTGCAATAAAAAGGGCCTTTTAAAAGGGGGGGGAAAAATTAAAATATCCCGTGGGTGACATATACAGGACTCTACATACAGGAGCAGTGTAATATAAAGGACTATACATATAAGAGTAGTATAATATATAGGACTATACATGGGGGTGTAGTATAATATATAGGACTATACATGGGGGTGTAGTATAATATATAGGACTATACATGGGGGTGTAGTATGATTTACGGATTCCAATTTAGGAGTTTTTGTAATATACAGGATTTTAAAAGGGTTTTTAAAATTTTTTAAGATACAGGAGATGGGGGTTTTGTATAATATAAAAAAAATATACATAGAAGTGTAAAAATTTTAAATAGGACTATACATGGAGGTGTAGTATAATATATAAGGCTATACATGGAGGTATAGTATAATAATGGGGACTTTTACTGGAGGTGTATTTTAAAATATATGGGACTTTTTCAGGGGGGTGTAGATAAAAAATAGGACTAAAACAGGGGGGTGTAGTATAATAAAAGGGCTACATGCAGGTGTAGTATTATATATAGTATTTTAAAACAGGGGGGTGAAAGTATAATAAAAGGACTTTACATGGGGTGTAGTATAAAAAAATAGGATTTTAACTGGGGGTGTCGATAATAATAAAAGGACTTTACAGGGGATGTAGTTTTAATATAAAAGAAAAATTTTTAGACCACAAATTTTTTAAAGGGCGGCGCTCATGACTGTTTTTAACACTACAGGAAAAACAGCGCCCCCATGTGTTTGCTTCACATAAATTCATGACAGAATTTTGGATTAGAGGGGGCTCCTCTTTTCCCCAAGCTCCAACTTTGGAGGGGATGACAGTCCAGTGTAAAGCAGTGTGGTACGGGGTTAGGAGGGGTCACTCATTGGGCCTTCGACACTCAGTCTATTCTAGGTAGTCACTTGAGTTCCTCCCATGTGAGCGAAGTAAATTTTCAATGCAGAAAGATATCTGAACAATATTCTGCTCAACCTCCTGGCAATAGTACGCTTACCTGCATAAAAAGAGCAGACTCACATCGTGGCACAGAGACGGTTCTTGCTGACGCGTTTCGAGCGCGTGAAGGATCTTAGTTATAGTCAAGATGTGGGACTGTTTTTATTATGATTTTGGAATAAAAGGATGTAATTCATTCTGCTCTTAGGATTTTGTGCTGACCAAAAGGAACGTGTCTGCTTCTACATGTGTGATTCTTGGGGTGAGGTATGTGCACTACAATCCCGGCAATGTCTATGGATGTCTATGATCAGCTGGCTGTACGCTTTGTGTCTGCAAATTCCAATCAAAGCCTGAACATTCAAGTGTGACAGCACATAATCCCAACAGTGGCAAATGCAGAACAGTGGGGGCCCATAGCAAAGACCAAACTGGGCCCCACGTTATAGAGATGGGTCTCTGCCTTCACACCCTGTCCAGGATCCTTGGGACAGTTCCCTACCCCCAGGCAAGAGACAAAAGGAGTCCTGTATAAACATGAGACCAAACTTCCGCCCTAGCAGCTACATGAGCTGACCAAAGTGTGATAAACCATAACCACATTAGGTTTTGTTCCCCCAAACCATGCTCACAGCGGTCCAGTAAACTGAGCGATGAGATGTTGTTTGACACGATCTTCATGCTTTACCTGTACTTGCCTGAAGGCAACGGGGTTCAATGTGGATAAATGTAAGGTTCTGCATCTGGGTAGAAATAATCTACAGGCGTCATATGTCCTAGTGGGAGAAAAACTTGGAGAATTGCTTGTTGAGAAAAATTCTGGGCGTTCTTGTAGATCATAGCTACAGAACCCGCAATGCAATGTCAATCAGCTGCCTCTAAGCAAGTAAAGATATTGCGTGTATTAAAAGAGGCCTGACTCGCGGGACAAGGATGTAAATTTTACCCGTATAAAGCATTGGTGCGACCTCAAATTAAATATGCTGTTCAGTTCTGGGACCCAGTTTATGAAAAAAAGTAATGGAGCTAGAGAGAGTCAAAGAAGAGCAACCAAAAAATATAAGGGGGAAAGGAGCATCTAGTTATGAGGAGAGGTTAGTAGAATTGAAAATTTTTAAGTCTTGAGAAAAAACGGCTACGGGGGGGGGCATAATTAATTTATATAATATATAAATGGTCCCTACAAAAAGTATGGGGAAAAATTATTTCAAGTGAAGCCCCCTCAAAGACAAGGGACATTCCCTTCGAACTAAGAAAAAAGGATTCAAAACTCCAGGGAAAAGAGTGTTCTTCACTGTAAGAATCTGTGAATCTGTGGAATAGCCGCCTGAGGAAAACGTCCCCAGCAGGAAACTGTAGAGAATTTTCAAGAAAGGCTTAGATACCTACCTGGAACTAAAGAATATTAAAGGTATGTAGCTATGTAAAATTCTGGTCCCGGCTGGTGGGGCTCTGGGGTCAGAGATGGGTCTCCCTGGACAATTGGTTCTTGCTTTGTGGGTTTTTAGGGCATTAACCAGTGGTGAGGCCGGGGCTTAAAGTCCTTGTCTCTCCCCCACATTTCCCTCACCCTTGGTTGAACTTGATGGACACGTGTCTTCTTTAACCGTACTAACTATGTAACTATGTAAGGTCTCCTAAAAAAAGGAACCACAGTATTAAAAAGTCAAGTCCCCCATGTAAAGCTTGAAATATGACTAGGGATTATCAGTCACATCAATATTTTCTTCAAGAGAAAAAGTACCTGAAGACAGCAGTTTTGGGGTTCTTGACCCTCATCAGTACTTTCATATGGGTCTATGATGGTAGTGTTTTCTGTGTGAAAACCATCCACTGCAGTAGGGACTCTTATAGGCCAAGTCATATTTTCTGGGAAAATGTGTAAATTATCTCTCCTCCAGAATGATGAAAGCTGGCTCTCTAGTGCCTACCTATGGGAAGTAGCTTCCCTGTAAATGAACCCATGGAGGGAACACTATGGTCAAACAGCAAAAGCTGTGTTAGAAAGTCAGATGTATTTTTGACAACATTGTGATAGTCCCTGCAAACACCTCCTCATATCCCAGTTTCTGTAATACATGTGAGTCTGGGGGGGGGAAGAGGGGTTTACGTGAATATTTTTTTAAAGTGTGCCGTTTGGATAATGCCTTTGTGTCAAAAGGGTCCACCAAAGTAAAGCTAACCAATACGTGTCTCACTGCTGGGATCCCAAGAGGTCAGTTGTAATCTGGAAAGCGGTTTTCAAAGCACCACCATTGGGAAAATGAAGCAGTGCATGGTGACTAGATGATGAAGGTTCAGCAGTGTCGGTCTGTGGTGCATGGGGCTAACTAGCAAAGTTGCTTCTTGGAGCCCACCAGTGGAGTTTATTCTTGGGGCCGTCCAGTGGAGTTATTCTGGGCCCACCGTGGTTTTTATTCTTGGGCCCCCCATGATTTATTCTTGGGGCCCCCGGGGGAGTTGTTTCTTGGGGCCCACCGTGGAGTTGATTTTTTTGGAGGCCCCAGTGAGTTATTTTTTGGAGTCCCCCCAGTAAAGTTATTTTGGGGCCATTAGTGGAGTTTTTTTTTTTAATCCACCATAAAATTGATTTTTGGGGCCCCCCGGGAAAAAGTTGGTTCTTGGGGCACCAGGGGTTTTATTCTTGGGCCACCAGGGGATTTTTTTTTTTTTAATCCCCCCGGGAAATTGATTCTGGGCCCCCCCAAAAAATTTGGTCTTGGGGCCCACCAGTGAGTTGATTTTGGGGGCCACCAGGGGAGTTTTTTTTGGGGCCACCAGTGATTTTGATTCTTGGGGCCAAGTGGATTTTTTTTTTTAAATCACCCATAAATTTGATTTTGGGGCCCCCCAGTGAAGAAATTTGGGGGCCCACCATGGAGTTATTTTGGGGGCCACAGTAAAGTTGTTTTGGGGCCCCAAAATGAAGGGGGTTTTGGGGCCCAAGGGGATTTGATCTTGGGGGGCCCCCAGGGGAGTTGATCTTGGGGCCAAAACCATAAGTTGATTTTTGGGCCCCCTGAGGTATCCTTGGGGCCCACCAGGGAATTTGTTTCTTGGGCCACCAGTGAGTTGATTTTTGAGGCAACAAGTAATTGATTTTGGGCCCCCTTTTTTCTTGAGCCCCCCCATTTGTTTTTCAGGGACCCACCTGTAGGCTTCCGTTTTGCCCCCCCGGGATTTGACTTGGGGAAAAAAGTGTTTGTTAACTTGGGCCACCAAAGTTTTGATTTTTGGGAGCCCCACCCGTGGGTTGATTTTTGGGGCCCAAAATTTGTTAAATTTCTTGGGCCCAACAGTGGAGTTGATTTTTTCCCACCAGTGGGTTTTTTTTTGGCCCACCAAGGATTTTTTCTTGGGGATTTTCTGCTACAGGTTGTATGATCTCTTATAATAGTCTCTTCTAACAATTACAGGTAGTAGAAAGGTTCCAGAATGACATCACTACGTTCAGAGTTCAGTGCCATTATGGATACAGGAAGAACCAGGAGTTGATCTTTGGCCTGCGAAACATACTATATATTTGCAGCGCCCACTGTGGTGAGAGAAGGTATGACAGGATACAAGAACATCAAAAACACCGGTGGGATATTGTGCTCTTTCTACAGAAGGACATGTCCAGTCTACGTCACTGTCCACATGTACTGGATATAACATGCTTCACTTGGGGAAATTTTTTACAGTGAAAAAAAGAAAAATGAATGAAGGCACCACACAGTACATACCAAGAAACGAGCATCGTCTTCAACACATCTCCACCATACACACTCATTACTACTACTCCCATCCTCTCCCCATACTGAAGTTTACTTTTTGTCTGGAGACAGTTCCTTTTCAAACCCCCCTCAACCATTACGCTTTTTTTGGGGTTTTTTATACCAGTTTTAACCAACAGAATGACCACTGACCACCATTGTAATGAGTATAAAGTAAGAGTAGAAGTAATGGAGCCCAACCGCTTATGGAGGCACCAAACCTGTAAAGGAGCCTCACAGATAAGTGCTAGTTCATAAATGAGGAAGAGGTAGCAGAATATGGAATACAAAGTGCTAAGAGGCTAAAGGAGTGAAGCAAAAACAGAACAAAACCATCGAAACCCCTCCGTCAATGATAATGGTGGTCCTTACTGGGCGGGTTGGACAACAAGTTTTGCTCTGAGGTCATAGGCAACTCAAGATAGCTCAATGTAGCTCAATAATCATGCTCTCCAAGAAGTGTCAGGCTGAAGTTCCTTGGGTCCCTCGAAGACAATTATTTGGAGGACCCACCCTCTATAGGACATGTACATGGCCACTTGCACATGCGGGTTCTAATAGGATATCTGGTGCTTGGTTCTAAAGTCAGCTCCCAATGAGGTTGTCTAGACCTTAGGGGCTCTGAGAGATTAGGGGTACATTGTTCTTTCAGAGCTTGGGTGCACCAGGGGATCCTCTGGTGGGCCAGTCTATTCTCGTCTCTATGAAAAAGAGAAAACTGGAGGTCTCAGCAGCAAAGAGCACAAAGTAAGCAAGGACATGTTCACAGCTGTAGATACGACTATTACAGGAACAAAAACTGGCATAGTAGCAAATAAGAGTTTTTTTCAAAACCCCATTAACACTATGCAGCATACAAAAGATGTTTCACTATCTGAAGATCTATGTCTAAGATCCATGTCTTACATTTAACGTCCTTAACCAACCATCTTTTGTGGTGACCTTAGTGCTAGAGAGATGTGAGCACAGCCTAAACCTAGTACAGTGTATAGAGCATGTCCTCATTATCCATCAACTGTTTTCAAAGTTTTCTGGTATGAAAACATGAATAATGGATCAAATTCCCTGGAACACCAAGACTAGTGCAGAGGAGGCTCCATAGACCACATGTGTCAAACTCAAGGTCCGCGGGCAGAATGTGGTTCCCCACTTCATTTTATGTGGCCCGTGACAGCTTAGCCGCAACAAGCAAGGATAGAGAATGTCCGGGCGCAGAAGGTCCGGCTCTCCACTTTCCCCAGAGGATACAGCCAGCTCCTGGCAGAGGCATGCGCGGTACCATCTTATATTTGGAGCTCCAGCACCTCACAGACAGTGGCATAGCCCTGCCAGCCCACCCAGCCACCATGGCCACCCTCTAATGGCCCACTGAGGGCAACCATCATGCTGATGGGGCCTTCAGTGAAAATGAGTTTGACACCCCTGCCATAGACTGTCCTGTAATATGTATATAATGTATCCCTGCCAACAGTATAGGAGGGTTTACACCAGTCACCTCTGTGGTTCTAAAATTAGTGTTTAAGTTTTCATATAATAATACATATTAATAATTCCTAATATTTCAAAATTGTATTAGACGTTTGTTATCTACACTGATCGTAGGTAGCCATTCTTCTGCTATGGTCATACACAGCTGACATCTACAAACAAGATGTTGCCCAAAAGTTACCCTTTGGAAAGGCAGTGGTTCTTCAAGAGGAACTACTAGTATTTCTGATGATTTAGTTTATATCCCTATATTATATGGCCCATTGGTCCATGTTTGGAATGGAGAAGAGGTGGAAATCCACCATTAGAGCAACATGATTAAGTGAAAAGCCACATCTATCATGACTACTAATGCTGTGCAATGGTTATAATTGGTAATTACCATGGACCCCCAAATCCTAAAGTACTGCAGGAGACAGGTAAAGTGCAAGGTTCGCTTACGTTATTTATGGGATGTCATTAGTAAGCTGAGCTTTACAGCCAGCAAGCGTTATTTTAGGGCACAGGTGTCAAACAGCAGCTCTCCAGCTGTTGGGAAACTACAACACCCATCATGCATTTGTATAATCTATAACCGTGGGCATCATGGGAGGTGTAGTTTCTCAACAGCAGGAGGGCCGCAGTTTGACACCCCTGTTTTAGGGAGTCGCATCATCACCAACAGCACAATACTCAAGTAATTTCATAGCCCCATACAGCAAAAGCATCAGCCCCCTCCACCTAATGCCCAGTACCAGTTCCTATGTGGCTCCATATTAGTAGGCCCCTTTTTTAAAACGTGATCGGGGCCCATGACAGGAATGCTACAATATTGCACTCATAGCGGACCTGCCTGCAATCACTACAGTGACAAGCCGGGACGATTTAGGGAAGGGTGATGGTGGGAAAGTAGAAACCTCTGATTCTCAGCAGAATACAAGCTCTGTCAGCAGCAACCTGTTCTCTGAATGGCCTAAGCCAGGGGTGTCAAACTGCGGCCCTCCAGCTGTTGGGAAACTACAACTCCCATCATGCCCACTGTTATAGATTGTATAAATGCATGATGGGAGTTGTAGTTTCCCAACAGCTGGAGGGCCGCAGTTTGACATCTGTGGCCTAAGCTAACAGAGAATATAGTTATCTCGAAACATTCATAATAAGCTTTTAATATTATCATAAACTCTGTATATAAAAATAAAATCTCAAAATAAAAATATAATTACAGCATAAAAGTTTCTTTACTTTGTAATTGTACCTTCAATCACTATTGACAGATGTTAAATGTGGCATCTACATAATACACCTTCAATACCAATTTTGCTGATTTGCCTTCTTTTACACAATAGTTGTCTCTGTGCAGTGTAGAAAAATCAATTGACACAGTATCTCACAAAAGTAAGTACACTCCTCACATTTTTGTCAATATTTTATTATATCTTTTCATGGGGCAGCACTGTAGATATTACACTTTGATATAAAGTAAAATATTAAGCGTACAGCTTGTGTAACAGTGTAAATTTGATGTGCCCTCAAAATAACTCAACACACAGTCATAAATGTCTAAAAAGCAGGCAGCAAAAGTGAGTGCACCCTTAAGTGAAAATGGACAAATTGTGCCCAATTTGCCATTTTCCCTTCACTGTGTCATGTGACTCGTTAGTGTTACCAGGGTTCCGGATTGGGGAGCAGGTGTGTTAAATTTGGTGTTCTCGCTCTCACACTCTCTCATACTGGACACTGAAAGTTCAACATGGCACCTCATTGCAAAGAACTCTCTGAGGATCTGAAAAAAAGAATTGTTGCTCTATATAAAGATGACCTAGGCTATAGGAAGTTTGCCAACACCCTGTAACTGAGCTGCACCACGGTGGCCAAGACCATGCAGCGGTTTATAAAGACAGGTTCACTAAGAACCGGCCTCACCATGGTCAACCAAAGAAGTTGAGTGCACGTGCTCAGCATCATATCCAGAGGTGAGTGCTGCCAGTATTGCTGCAGAGGTTACAGGGTGGGGGGTCAGCCTGTCAGTGCTCAGACCATGCGCCTGTCTGTAAACTGTTAGGGCTTGTCTCCACATTCAGGTTTTTCAGCCGGATTTACAGATTTTTTTCGGTTTTGAAAGCCGCCTGTAAACTGTCTGACAAACTTTAACACGGACCTTAATGGAAAATCCGTGCAGTAGTCCCCACTGCACGGATTTTCCGCCGGACGGTTTTTTAGACTGCCGGCCGCCCGAAAAACATAGAACATGTTCATTTTTGTGCCTGGTTTTCGGGTGGAACATGAACATGTCGGTGCGAAGGGGGACGGCTTTTCTCCGCGGATTTCCCGACCAGTATTTGTCCATTGCTGTGTAAATGGCCCCTTATACAAGCTGCACACTGACTACATTACATTGTATCAAAGTGTCATATCTTCAGTGGGTGGCTTAAACATTTTTTGATCAAAATGTGTGAACTAAGAATCTCAATGTTTTTTCATGTATGATAAATAGCATAAATGCTTCTTTAGGGATTTCCATGTATTGTATATCTCTTTTAGCAGTGGTGTGCCACTGGTATTGGAGTGCGTGTATATACATATGCCGTAGCCACACCAGTGGCACCCAGGTTCAAATTGTGTTTTTCAGAAATGTTTTTTTGTGCAGAACTATACGTTGCATTTGGCATATATTGCTTTTAATCTATATAGGGAAGGGATGCCTCCATTTTGGTTTCTTGCACTCCGCCCACCTTCACAGGCTGTTATAAGTGCAGCATGTTTGCAAGGTTGGTGTCTTTTATTTTTCTCTCTGGATAATGGAGGTCGGTTGGCCCAATGAGAAGTCTGAATTTGGCTCTATTGAGAGGTAAGGATAGCGTAGGAACACCCGCCTTGAAATCACGTTGTAAGCCGGGGGTGGCTTAAACATTTTTTGATCAAAACGTGTGAACTAAGAATCTGAAAGTTTTTTCATGTATGATATCTTCAGTGTTGACCCATGAAAAGATATAATACAGTATTTACAAAAGTGTGATGGGTGCACTCACTGTTGTGAGATATTGTACATGTATTGCACTAGTAGAGGGTGCCTGGGAGGGTGACTGTAATAGAAAATGCATCCACTTAAAAGCACAGTTCTTGTCTAAGAACAATGACTGCAATATTTATATATACTGTATAAATATCCATCTGCTACTTTGCTGAGTACAGGGCATAGAGCAAAGTTGAGTGAGTTAGAGACAGTTCACACAGCATCCGTCTTGGATCCAAAAACCGCATCTAAAAGCGCAGTAGCGATCGGATCCTAAACGGATTCAACACGCAGCTGTGTGTTTGGATGCATTTTGGATGCAGCAGGATCGCACCCTATAGTTTTAAATAGGGCGTCTGCTCCTTCTTTCGGATCAAGAACTGACATGACAATTCTTTGAACGGATCCAAAAGACGCAGTGAGACGCACATCGGTGATCACTCGTGTGAACGCCGATGCAGGTTTCAAAGTAAAAGCAATGTAAATCACACTGCGTCCGACAGACGGATCCAAACAAGCATCTAAAAAGGTAAACACGCCTTGTGAACATAGCCTTAGGATGAGACAGCTCTGCCTCCCAGCTTGGTACTGCCGACATCATGTTGTACGTTCCTGTACAGGGCTTCGATGTGGGTGCTGACTGTGAGTGAAGCAGGATCCACTCTCCGTACATTGGTGAGAGGATGTTGTGGCATTGTTCTCGCTCAACCCCTGTCTGGTGACTACAGGCCATGGTGTCCTCTACAGCCTAAACAATCAGATGTCAAGTCCCCCTTTAATGACCCACATATATAAGTGTCTTAGGGTGTTATGTGGCCATCCAAATACCTGACGGCAATGAGGGAGAACATGATGGAACGCCGACAGGCCCTATTAAAGTCAATGGGGTCAGTTGGTGCCATTAGTGTCATTGTGTGACCTCTAACCCCGGATGAAGCCAGTTTAGCTGGTGAAACATGTCGGGGAGGTCAGACATGACGTTTTAAATTGTGATTTCTCACCTCTGTCTAGAAGTGTCACCTGCTGCAGACGGTGTCACAAGGGGGGCCTTATTGTTCTGTGTCCAATGGAGTTAGGGACGAGTCTGCCCAAGTAGTGGCTTGGGATCCCGTACTGGAGCTAGTAAATTGACGAACATATAAGGCATTTCTGTTTATTAGGTGGTGCTCCCTACCAGGACTTGATATTTGAAAAGAGATCATTCCTTCTTTTAGTAGTAGAAAAGGGTTAAATGGTGAGGTTAGAAATCAGGTTTTTAAATAGTGTGTATAGAGGTTAAGAGTTATACATAAATAAAAGTTAAGTTTTAGCTGTTGTTTTACAGATAGAGAACTGATAGAGTTAAGTTTGCCTATGGCAAAATAGTAAATATAGTGATGCAAAGGGTTTGGCACCTCCATTATTTTCAGTTTTCTGTTGCCATAAAACCCGAAATAACAACACAGATGTGAATGTGGTCTTACTTAGCACTATACTAGACAAATGACAGCTTAAAGGGGACCTGTGACCTCTCCTGACTTGTCTGTTTTACTAAACTCTTGTGTCCCCTGTGATACAACAATCCTGGAGCCTCATCTCTTATATCTCTGTGCTGTGCTGTTCCTCTGTTATTCCTCCGGGAAATGTATGACTTAATCAGTCAGTTTTTCCCTGCTCTGTCAACCCTGATTGGACAATGTCAGAATATGCAGCACCCTCCTCCTCTCCCTCTTAATTGGTCACACCCAGCTGACAGATTCAGTCAGGAATAACAGAGGAACAGCACAACCCAGAGATATAAGAGAAGAGGCTCCAGGATTGTTATTTCACAGGGAACACAAGGATTTACAGATGTGTCCGGAGGTGTCACAGGTCCTCGTTGATGCTGATTAGTTAATTTGTGGTGCAGGCTACACATTCGTAATTTACTCATAGCTCCATAGAGTACTCAAGTGACTGTGCCCAAATAATACCACAAACACCTCTGGCACCAGGTAGGAGCTCAAGAGTCAGGTGGGAGTTCAAAAGCCGCTGTTGCTCCTGAGCTCCTGGTGATCCGCTCCTCTTGACTTCCAGATACTATTCCCGAAATTCAGAAGGGTCTTGCACTCCACTGCAATTAAATGGAGCGTGAGCCTCTCCTCCATATCATGATAAGATTTTGGAAATGAAGAGCAGCGGACTGCCAGTTGAGGACAGCTAGGTAACTATTGTTTATTTCCCATTGGAGCCAAGGAACCACCCTGGCTCCAATGGAATATAATTTTTTTTTACTGGAGAACTGCTTCAACGGAAGTTGGGAATTTGGACCTCTGTATTAGAAAAACAGAACTCTGGTCCTAGAATTGACCTATTTAGTTTAAATCAAATGAATTGCTAGGTAACATTTCTACCCTAAATCATCTCCTTTCACATCCAAACCAAAGCTAACAACCGTCCACAGTTTCTTAGACCATATGCACAAAGGGAGGAAGGAGGAATTTAACTTTTCCCACCATAGGCACCAAGATCCTAAGGCCTTGTCCCGATGGCAAGGGTTTTTGGACGGTTTGAAAAAGGGTTTTCAGTTTTGAAAACCGCCTGTAAACCGTCTGTCAAACTTTAGTATGGACCTCTATGGAAAATCCGTGCAACGGTCCGAACTGCACGGATTTTCTGCCGGACGAAAAACATAGAACATGTTCATTCTTCCGCCGGGTTTTCAGGCGGAAGATGAACATTTTGTATGCGAAGGGGGAGGGCTTTTCTCCACAAACAGAGCAAATGCTGGTCGGGTAATCCCACCGGTATTTGCTCCCTGCCGTAGGGACGCGCCCTTAGGGCATGTCCCCACAACAAGGGTTTTTGGACTGTTTTTCCAGACGGTTTGCGGATTTAGAAACCATCTGGAAAACCAGCAGAGCAAACACTCCCCATAGGACTTCAATAGAAAAACAGTTCAGCACTCCCCACTGAACTGTTTTTCCGCTGGTTGGTTTTTCACACCTTCGGTGGTCCGCTAAACATAGAACATGTTCATTCTTCTGCTCTGTTTCCAGACGGAAAATTAACATTGGAGTCAATGTAAACCGCTCAGAAAGTGAGTGAACAGTTTTTGGCGCGGTTTTAGGTTTTGCAAAAAAAATGTGAGAATGATCCCACCTATAGTGGGGGTGTTTTTGCAGGTCCTTTTGCACTTTTTCAACACAGGAATGTCTGCAAAGCTTCAGTGTGAACGAGAGTCTATAAATCCTCCTTTTAGCCTAAACGAACCAAATTTTGATGCTGGTAACCTGCTACACATGTGCTTAAGTGAAAAAGTTGGCCTTTGTGCAACATTGTTAAATTGTTGGAGGAAATAAAAATTTACAATGGTTTCTTGCACCATTCAGGAATACTTTTTGCACTCAGATACCACTTTTCTGTTTGATAAACAGTCCAAAAACCCACTGAGAAAAACCTGGATAAAAATTGGGACAAAAACAGTTCAAAAATCAAAACTTCCGAAAAACCGACCGATTTTTGTGACAAAAACAGTCCAAAAACTGATTGTAATGAACGATTCTGCTGAGGTCAAAACAGAGCTGTTTTAGTCGTGTGCGTGTAAAGCACAACTTACAAATAACTTTTGGGCGCGTCACACGCATAGGACAAATACGGACCGGTTTGCCGCGGTATTTGCATGTTTTGCGCCCGTCCCACGGAGCGGGTGGGGGGGGGGGGGCGGCTTTTTTCTCCGCGGATGAGCGGAGAAGAACCCCCCCCCCCCAAGTGATAAGCACAGGTTCTGTCCGGAAACCGGGACAGGATGATGGTGCTTAATCAATGTTTGCCGCCGGACCGCGGCGGCAAAACCACCGGGCGGAATACCCGTGCAATGGGGACTGCTGCACGGGTTTTCCCATAGAGCTCAATTGTGCTCATTTTCGGACGGTTTTCAGGTGAGTCGGAGAAAAACGCCAAAAACCGCTGGAAAAACGGCCGAAAAACCCGTGCCGTGGGGACATGCCCTTACAAACCTTATTTTAGCAAAAAATGTTGCCCCTTAATTGGGAATTCTGGTGGTTGACTCCAAGGCTTTTTACCCATTTTTACCCAAATGGTGCTTTGCTAAAAAACTTTCTCCTGACCAACAGCAACCCTATGTAATGTGTGAGTGGTCGGCGGGGCAGGAGGTTGCTGGCCCCCTCCAGCATTTTGTACAACGTATAATCAGTACTTTTAATTACAATTAAAAATCTTCTCTTATTTAAACTCCAATGGTTCAGTTTTCCTATAATAATTTAAAAATGTCAAGAGGCAAAAGAAATAAATCGAAACGTGTTACCTTGTATTCAGGCCTATTTTACCAATTTGCTGTTAGACGGACGCCATGATGTCCCCTGCTGAGCATGCGGGTCATGTGATTAATTCCAATCACTCTCTACAAGAACTAATATGTTAATGGGAGCCTCAGAGATTCCTCTCTTTTATTATTCGCTATAAATGGCTAATTATTATGTTTGTGGCTATGAAACCACTGATTGCATCTGCATGTCTAAAGATGAAGAGTAATTACATTATCATAATTATCCACACAATGGCAGGATCATGGCGCACACAACAGGCGTACAGCTCTGCATCCTGCAGTAACGTGGTGTCGCCACTTTTTCAGGACAATATTTTCCTGAAATCAATGGTGCCCATAAATTTTTAGAAACCCTCCCAAGTGCCCCCTATTGGGGGGACAGTCCCTATTTTTAACCCCGGGCCCCTTCCCTCTTGCTCTAAAAATGTCCCTCTTTTTTCAATTAGGAAAAACAGATTGCATCAAAAACTGACTATCTTTTTTTTAAAAAGATCTGATGGCTTCCTCGCTGATATTATATAAAATTTACTTATATTTCATCTTGGGGGACAAGCTTTTTCTGAAAATGGCCCCTTTTTTGGCTATCAAAAAAATTTTGATGTGTGTTTTTGGGGGGGTTGGAGGCAGGCCGTGGTGTGAGTCATGGTTTGGTGGTTTTAGAGGGGGGCCGACTTTGCCCTTTTTGCAAGCTCTAAAAGTTGGGGGTATCCTTTAGTAATTATGTCCCCTGATTTCCCAAAAAACACATGGAGAACGTAAATGGCTTTAAGCCAAAACCCCTTTGGGCACGGCTTATTTTAGGAGAACAAAGGACGGGTTTTAAAAATTCAACTGTCCGATCCTCAGGGCGAATTCAAGCTTAGTGAAAAAAAGTAAACCCCCCCCCCCCCCCATTAACCATGTGCCATTTACAATTTAGCATATTTTATTGGCAGAGGGTTTTGGGGGCCCCCTGAGGCTGCGGGGCCCGGGTTAGAAACTGCTACCACTGCTGTCCTATAGTACATCCCTGCCGCCTCCTTCCCCCCAAACATATTGTTTGGGGAAAAAAGTTGAAAGTGGTGTTGCTCTTTGTATTTAGGTCAATGTCAAATTCAATCAGATTTTAGGTGAATCAATTTGGGTTGGCCAAATTTTGGCTAAAATCTTAGGGAAAAAAAACCCCCTTAAAATTTAAATTAGGGTTTTAAAAGGGTTTTGCCACGATCCATTTCAACCTTCTGTATCCAGCTCTTTAGCTCTGGTACTAAGGGGGCGTGTGTGATTTGTTTTTAATTTCATATCAGGAACAGAGGGTACATCACCGGACTTTTTTCCCCTCTAGTCAGAGAAAGGGCTGTTTATTTAAAGGTACAAGTAGCTACAAATGGCCTAAGGGAATGTTTTTATCTCCCACACAAGGGTCCTGGTTCAAATCCTGCAGGAACCAAACCCGTGGTTTTTTTTTTCTTTATCAATAACTAGTCATTGAGGGGTTTTTTTTTTAATTTATTTTCACGTTTTGAAATTATTTTAATTAAGGGGTTACAGAGGAAGGGAAGAAGACAGCACCTGGGTTTGAAACACTCAGTAGCTGCCTGAGAGGGGAAGGGTTTTTCTGGGCATGTGCGACCAGGATGAGGAGCTCGCAGCCCTGGTCGTTTCCCCTGGAGAGAGCTGTAAACAATGGATCACTAAAAGGGCTGCTAAAGAAAAAAACGGTGCAGAATTTCTAATAATGATGAGTGCTAAAAATGTCTATTATTTAATTTGCAAACTACTCACATCAATTTTACTTCGTGGTAAAACCCCTTTAAGGTTTTTTTTTTTTTTATTACAGGTTAATCTCCCATTCTGTGGTACTCTCAGTGCAGCATCACTTCCAGATGAAGGTTACTTCTGGTTACGCCTATGTTATGGTAACTGGAAGTGACATTGGACTATAAGTGATGCAACCAAAAATCTAGAAATGTTATGTTCATCCTGAAATTTTAACCAAAAGCCAAATATCCCTAACTTTTTGTGAGTAGGGTAGATTTGTTGGAGACTGAGAAGGTTTTTGAACATTTATAGAAAGGGAAGGGAAACTACAGACTGCTTCAAGGGGAGAAAGATGCAGCTTGTCTCAATGACCAAACACACCTCAACCACAGGACCAGCAATAAAAGCCTATATAGGATCTGTACCTTGTAGAGTGATTGAGGAGCAGCATACAAAGGACACAGCACTCAATACCATGCCGCACCTACAAGAGTGTCCCAAATGGTATAGGCCTCCCCTTCTCCCTGACAAGCCCACCTACAAGTCTTGCGTGTAGATTAATGTAAGCACGGCATTTATTATTTAAAGGGGTTGTCTCACTACAGGGATTGCTGCTTTTTAAGTTAAAGATCTTGCAAAAACAAGTCACTTTGTAATATGTGTCCATTAACAGTGTCCTACCTATTCCTAGATATCCCCTCTTCTATGGGCTGCAGCAGCTCCTCAGATCGCTATAGCTACAGACCTATGCAATCTTTACTGATAGGCTGCCAGTGCTGGTCGCTATAGCTACAGACCTGTTCAATCTCTCCTGATAAGCTGCCAGCACTGGTTGCTATAGCTACAGACCTGTTCAATCTCTCCTGATAGGCTGCCAGCACTGGTTGCTATAGCTACAGACCTGTTTGATCTTTCCTGATAGGCTGCAAGTGCTGGTCGCTATAGATACAGACCTGTTCAATCTTTCCTGATAGGCTGCCAGTGCTGGTCGCTATAGCTACAGACCTAGTTCCTCAGCATCTCATCGCTGTAGGATGGTTTTAGCCAGTAGAAGCCAGTAAACACTGAATTCAAAAATGAAACCGAGAAAACGGGACTTAGGTAGGATGAATCGTTGTAGTGAGAGAACCCCTTTAACTATGTTTTAGATATTTTTTTTTAGATTTTTAGGGGTGGCTATAGAAACCATAGACCAAGTCCTGATCTCATTGAGTCCACCATAGCTCTATGCTATGAGGCAGATCAGGATTTCCTCTTGCCCATATTTGCCAATTTTATAATGTATTCCAGGAGTCTCCAAGTAACCAGGTCGCAAAGGTTTTTTTTTTTTTGTAGGCATCTCCCAAAGGTGCTTGTTTCTGGGGCATTCCTGGGTGGTCGGGGGTGTTCCCAGGAGGCCGGGTTAAAATCTCCCAGATTATAGTTTACAAAAGACGGCAAATACAGGCAGTCACCGGGTTATGAATGGTATATGGACTGTAAGTTTGTTATTAAAGGGGTTGTCTCACTACAAGAATTTCTTTTTATTTTAAATATATTTAAAAAAAAAAGTCACTTTGTAATATGTGTCCCTTAAAAGTGTCCTACCCATTACCAGATATCCCCTCTTGTATGGGCTGCATCAGCTCCTCAGGTTGCTATAGTTACAGACCTGTTAAATCTCTCCTGATAGGCTGCCAGCACTGGTTGCTATAGCTACAGACCTGGCTTCTACTGCAGCCTAGTAGAAGCCAGCAAACACGCCCCTGAATCAATGTAGTGAGACAACCACTTTAATTTGAATTGGTATGTAAGTCGGAACAGGTATATGTATGAAATGTTACTTTTTTTTAGTTTTGGATAGTACAGGGAAGGGTTATTACATTTGTTTTGCTGTCTGTGGTTCTGGTATGTAGATTTCACCTCATTTTCACCTCATGTACTGCTGTGGCATGCTGGAACTTGTCGTTCCATAGCTACTATCTTCTGTGGAGCATGGAACTATAAGTGCCAGCATGCCCCATAAGTTTCCATTTGTAACTAAGGGAAGAGGACTGCCTGTATATTCTTACTCGCAGAAGGCAATGCCCCCTATCAATAAACAGTGTTTGCCATGGGTTTGTAAAGGCAACATTGATCAATTCTGTAGTATACAGTCTCTCTTATTGTCATTTCCAAAAAATGAGTACAATTTGAAAGTATTTCGAAACATTGTACCTATTAACCATACAGTGAGGTCTCATTTTCTCCCCAAGCTCCTTACACCATCCTTCACATACGATTACATGCCTCAAGGACTCTCTCATACAACACATCTGAAATAAATACTGTACACAGGTTAGAGACGAGTTGTGTCAATAAATACATAGCGGAGGGTCCGGAGCTCATGAATTATCTGGAATGTATATAAGAAGGAATGACTATCCCCGAGACTCAAGGGACCTACAAAGAGAGAGAAGTCGGTCAACAAAATAGAAAAAAAATCCTTGCAGACAATAATATACATAATATACATAAGCACATGGTGAGGAGCCTGAAGAGCTGAAAGGGGTCTTCTCACCACAATGCTTAGCTTTAACATGTGGGGATAAGTAAATGAAGACTATTACCGAATACATTGCTGTTTTGATTTTGCTTTTCTCAGGAGATAAACAAGATTTTATCTACTGCTAATGTACACAAGTTTCTTTTGACTACCGACCACCTCTCTCTGTGCTCTCTAATCTCTCATTGCTGCAAGCTGCCCTGGAACTATGGTGAGTCACTCCTTGCTAAGTCTTATCTCTTAGTATTTGAGCTTGTTTATTTAAATTAATGACAAGTTTTAACTCTTAAAGCTCTGTAGTTATGTGCACCACAAGTCATGTCACTGTAACAGGTATAGCAGAGCTGATATACCAATCACTGCTATAGAGCAACCCACAGTTTGACGAGGAAGTGTGAGTTTGAAGCTGCCTGTGGGTCTGTGAAACAGCATGATGAGACAATCTCTTTAAATATGCTATTAAAAGGGTTGTCCCATTTAGTTATTTTCACTCTTCACAGCCTCTTCAGAATCCCTCTTCCTATGCAGGCTGTGGATGGGTCCACAGCAGTGACTGACATTTCAGCTCTGCTAGCTGCTGTTCCTAGCTATGCCTGTTACAAGAACATTGGTGATGGAGGGGTTGTAAAAAACAATGACGTTGTCCAAGCAGGATGTCTGGTTATAAATATGAGCTAGCAAAGCTGTGCTTGTTATGGAAGGAGGGTTCTGGTAAGAGAGAAAAACTTACATGCTGTCAAGACACAATGGGACTTATTAAGCCAGTTGCACCAGATTTCGGCATACATGCTTTATATCACATTTGTTATGTTCTTTAGACAGTTTTAGAAACTTCTGCACCTTGTTCGAAAAATAGGGTATGACCTTGGCAAAATGGGTGTGGCTTCTTATACAGGGGCGTGGCTTACCATGCAATGCTTTGGACCAAATGATTTATGCAACACCTACAAGAAATTGTCTCAAAGCAAAAGAATCTTCGGGTGTGGCTCTTTTAATTTATTTCAACTTGTAAAGGTATAACTTTAGAGTTGACAGTTCTCCCATGCACCAGATCTAGCAACACTATGATAAATGTGGCAGATTGTAAGACTGACTAGTCTTAGTTTACACTGTCTAAGATTTAGACATTATTGATAAATCTGCCCTTTTGTTATCTGTTATTTTTGTATTATAGAATTGCACATAAATGTGCTCTGCAGACCTGACAGGGAGGTACAAGGCTGCTTCCACATCAGTAACTCTAATGGTTAAAATTTTTCTAAGTGGAAAGATAAGATCAGAGACTGAAAAGCAAGCTCAGTCCTGCTGATAAGACACAGAAGGGAGTGACATCACCAACTCGGCCACTGTTAGGGCAAAGAGAGGTGGTCGGAAACTAGAGAAACTTGCTTAAACTCAGCTTCAACTCCAAAATGAACCAAAATCTGAACAGCAATGTATTTGGTAATAGTCTTTACTTACCTTTGCCTACATGTCTAAAGCCAATCAATGTGGTGAGAAAACCCCTTTAACAGTTAAAATTGAAATAATTTACAAGTAAATAATTGCCTTTATCCTGTGCTTATCTTACTGTAATTGCCACTTACCAGTGCCTGGATGTTCTGAAGCTCTCAGCATCCATCATCAGACCTTCCCTCCCTTTGGCGGAGGGAAGTCTCATAAGTCACATTGTATTGGCGGATTGTTTTATTCCCCACTTCCCATGCAAGCCATCATCGTGGAGAGAGCTCACACTGTAACAGTGGCAGCTTTACCGGTGAGATAATGTTTTTTTTTACCCCTTTAGACCAGCAGACCCTTTATTCAAAATCATGGACAACCCCTTTAAGTAGTCACGATCAGGCTTTTCCATTTGAGCTATAAGTAGCTGCACAGTCAGGAGTTTTCTAAAAGTCTACAGTCTTACAGTATGTGAATATATGAAGCACTCTATCCTGCCCAGTATGTTGACTTAGTGGTTAGCACTGTTGCCTTGCAGCGCTGGGGTCTTAGGTTCGACTCCCACCAAGGACAACATCTGCAAGGAGTTTGTATGTTCTCCCCATGTTTGTGTTAATTACATCCAAGTATTCCAGTTTCCCCCTTACTCCAAAAAACATACAAATAGGTTAATTTGTCATTTAGACCCAAAGGGGACAGAGACCAATGTGAATAATGACCATTTCTGTACAATGCTGGAATATAACAGCGCAATCTAAATGAATACCTGAAATTGATGCATCTTTCTACTATACTTTGCATTTCAATTCCTGGCCATTTGCAAGATGTCGGCTTGCTGTCAGTGAATTAAAACATTCACCTTTAACCATTAGAGTTACTGACCTGGAATCAGCCTTGTACCATCCTGTCAGGTCTGCAGAGCACATTTATGTGTAATTACATCAAAGATACCAGAGTCACTCAGGGGCATATTTATCAATAAGATCTAACTCTTTGACAGTTTAAAGGGAATGTGTCATCAAAAATGACTTATTGTTTAACTCACGTTTTTATGTTAAACACATTTTTAAAGAATTTTTGGTTACATTTTTTTTAATTTTCCATATCACTTCAATATTTTTTTAATAATTCTTAAGTCCTGCAGTTTTCACTGTGGCCACTAGGCCTAATAATAGTCTGACACTTCCTGTTCTGTAGATAAAGATTCTCAGTTGTCTGCTCATTATCAGCACAAAGAGGGTCAAACTGAAAGGAGACACCAGTGTGAATAGATAACACAGGATCCACCAGTCACAAGAGGAGATAGTCACAGTTCACCCTTTCACCTCCCTGCACAGTGACTTCTTCCCACAGAGCATGACTAAAAAACTCTCCTGTAGAAGTGAATGGGACTGAGTCAGTTTTACATCTCCTATGTGCATCAAGCTACTGTAAAGCATCTCTCTGACTGCTGTTAAAGCAGTGAAAACAAGGCCTAGTGGCCAAAGTGAAAACTGCAAGACTTAAGAATTATTAAAAAATATTGAAAGTGATAGGAAAAAAAAAAAAATCCCTTTAAAACATAGACTAGACAGTCTTACAATGGGCCACATCTATCACCTACAACAGTGGTCTGTAAAGTGCGGCCCTCCAGCTGTTGGGAAACTACAACTCCCATCGTGCATTTATATAATCTATATCAGTGGACATCATGGGAACTGTAGTTTCCCAACAGCTGGAAGAGCCGTACTTTGCAGACCACTGTCCTACACAAAAAAAGAAAGGAGCCACACCGAAAGATTTTTATGGTCTGAGCCAATTTCTTGTAGGCGTTACCTTTAGAAGTTGGCTTACTTAAAAGGGTTGTCTACTACAAGGATTGCTTTTTATGTTAAAGCTCTTGCAAAGACAAGTCAGTTTGCAATATATGTCCATTAACAGTGTCCTCCCTATTTCCTAGATATCCCCTCTGTATGGGCTGCATCAGCTCCTCAGGTCGCTATAAGCTACAGACCTGTTTGATCTATCCTGATAGGCTGCCAGCACTGGTTGCTATAGCTACAGACCTGGCTTCTACTGCAGCCTAGTGGAGGCCAGTAAACATGCCCCTGAATTCAAAATGAAACCAAGAAAACAGAACTGAGGTGAGATGAATCAATGTAGTGAGACAACTCCTTTAATGCCACTTACTATGCATGGATGGTCAAACATGCATGGTTTACATTCAGAGGCTGGAAACCTGTACAGCTCTAATAATTTTTACAGCTATGTATCAGTCTAGAGTCCAGGACATGAAAGAAATTTGTGATCTTGTAGTGACTCTTTTCAGTACCAGCAAGCAGAGATCTTTAAAATGGAAATGATTGGAACAAGGTCTACAAGTAAGTTATCTAACTTTTCATTATAATAACGCTTTCTTCTCATAGGACAACACTAGACATGGTCTGGAGATAGCTGAATACTTTGTGGTAGGTAAAGAGACCTCTCTTACGTGTAACTATTCTGCTGCTGCCGACGTCGAGCCGTTCTCATTTTTTCAAACCGGGCCTCCATCTCCTCCAGCACTCGCGGTGTGTAACGGACAACCAGCTTCACCGAGCCCTGGGCCGCCTTCAGCAGCTCCACCGCCTTCTCATGCTGCTCACCCTCAACTCTCTGCAGAAGAGCAAATATCAGTGACAGATTCCAATAGGAATAGAGTTGGAAAATCCTAGGCCAGGCCTATGTGATAGCACATTCACCTAGAGACCCTACAAGAGTTCAACTACTAGGAAAGCGTACATAGTATTTGCTGTTGAGCCCTACATCCAGGGCTGGACTACATGAAGGGAACGAGGGGCAAGTTCCTCCTATCACCTAAGCATCTCCACCCAGGCTCGGACTGGCACTTAAGGGCTATTTTTCAGAGAAGAAGGCAGAGAAAGAGAGGTGGAAAGCAAAAGACAGAAAAGAATAGATATGTGCAGTATATGCAGTCATGTACAGTAGCTGTAAGGTGTGCCCCAAGAATCTACTCCACTAGTGTGATACAGCAATCAACTCTGCTGGTGGGTCCCAGCATTCAACTTCACTCGTGGACCACAGGCATCCCAATCCAATACGGTCTCCCCCACCTGGTCCAACAATCAACTACACTGGTGAGCCCCAACAATCAACTCTATTGGTGGGCCCCAGGCTCTCCAATCCGATACTGTCTCCCCCACCTGGTCCAACAATCAACTCTACTGGTGGGCCCCTGGTATCCCATTCTGATACTGTCTCTACCACCTGGTTCAACAATCAACACTACGCTGGTGGGCCACAACAATCAACTCTATTGGTGGGCCCTAGGCTCTCCAATCCCGTACTGTCTCCCCCACCTGGTCCAACAATCAACTCTACTGGTGAGCCCCAACAATCAACTCTACTGGTGAGCCCCAACAATCAACTCTACTGGTGAGCCCCAACAAACAACTCTTCTGGTGGGCTCTAGGCTCTCCAATCCGACACTGTCACCACCACCTGGTTTAACAACCAACTACCCTGGTGGGCCCCAACAATCAAATCTGTTGGTAGGCCCCAGGCACCCGAATCTGATAATGTCTCCACCACCTGGTCCAATAATCAACTCGACTGGTGGGCCCCTGGCACCCCATTCTGATACTGTCTCCAACTCTACTGGTGGGCCCCAACAATCAACTCTATTGGTGGGTCCCAGGCTCTCCAGCCCGATACTGTCTCCACCACCTGGTTCAACAATCAGCTACACTGGTGGGCCCCAACAATCCACAGCACGATGGTTGAATACAGTCTTTTTATAGTGGTGATATGTGGTCATGATATGGCGGTAATATTTGGTCTTTATATATTGTTCTTATTGGAAATATCGGTCTTGGTATACTAGTTTTGTCAGTAATATTATGGAGGTATTAGTCACTGTATTATGATATTGTGGTGGTATTTTTGGCCCTTGTAATGTACTGACCGGCAGAATACAGATAACATGTCAAATAAACTGTACGCTATGAACTCCAACGAAAACTAAACCCAAAAATCAAAGGCACAATTGCATCTTGTTTCCTGTTCACCCCACAAAGATTTTTTTTCTGGAGGGGGGGCAAGAGGGCACAGACTTTCTGTCGGCTCCATTTCAAATGAATTCTCTTCTAGTAGACAATCCCTCTAAGGCTATGTCTACACAGCACAGGTTTTCCGTCGGATTTTCAGCGGTTTTAGTATTTTGAATGGTACACTGTGCTGCATAGACAGTAATAAAAACAAGTGCTGCAATCTATGTATACTCCGCTGGATTCCGCTCAGATTTGCCGTTGGCCCCGTACATTGAATGTAAAGGCTAATGGCAAATCCGGAACCCGACCACGGCTTTTGCGCAAATCTGTCCACCAATGACATTGGATTTCCGATGGCATTTTGTCATATGCTGTGCAGACCTAGCCAAGTCGAAATAATTTTACACAGCGAGCTACACTGCAGACATCCGTCACACCAAGTAGGGAACCTGTTAATGAAAATTAGTGGTCCACGGCCATTGTCCAGGGGTATGAGGGTCCAAGCTGAAGTTTGGTACCAGGGCCAACAAGCCTTGAGCTACACCCCTGAATGCTGTGCTCCACTGTGCCAAAGGTCTCTTGGGACCTCTAGAAGTTCCAAAATCTAGGACTGCTGTCTTCCATTGTGCCAAAGGTCCCTTAGGACCACTAGAAGTTCCAAAATCTAGGTAAACTATCACATAGATGAGGCCCTTGTGACATAAAATCAGATCAGACTTTAGACAGGAACTATGCCCGTGCCCATAACAGGGTGAGCTAGACAGTATGAGGTCATGTCACTTACCACTCCATTGACAGACAGAAGCTGGTCTCCACGTTTCAGCCCTCCATGGCGATCTGCCACACCACCGGGAATAATGCGTGAAATGTAAATAGGGGAATTTTGTTCTTTGCCTCCCATAATATTGAACCCTAGACCTTCATCTGTTTTTGGAAGCTCCACAACTCTTGGGTGGGCATGGCCTTCACTAGCAGCAAAGGCAGCAACAGTGGCCTGAATGGGGAAAAAACATAACAGGGCCAATGTATTGTAGTGGTCGTGCCTAAAGTCTGTAATAACATCTGCCAAAATTAGCTTTCTAAAAAGAAACATGGCTTAAAAGGAGACAATTTTCACCAAAATTGCTAAGGGCACTGTATGGCTGGAACTCTTATAGTGGGCACTGTATTGGATGGACCCGTTATAGTTGGCACTGTATGGGTGGCACTGTTATGGTCGGCACTGTACGGCTTGTACTGTTATGGCGGGGACTGTGTGGCTGGCACTGTGTGGAGGGTACTGTATGGCTGGCATTGTTATATTGGGTACTGTATGGCTGGCACTGTATGTATGGCACTGTATGTCTGGCATTGCTATAGTGGGCACTGCATGGCTGGCATTGTTATATTAAGTACTGTATGACTGGCATTGTTATATTGGGCACTGTATTGCCGACACTATATGTATGGCACTGTATGTCTGGCATTGCTATAGTGGGCACTTTATGGCTGGCACTGTATAGATAGCACTGTATGGATTGCACTGTATGGCTGGCATTATTATAGTGGGAACTGTATGGATGTCACTGTATGGCTGGCATTGTGGTAGTAGTCACTGTATGGCTGGCATTGTTATAGTGGGCACTGTATGGATGGCAGTGTATGACTGGCATAGTTATGGTGGGCACTTTATGGTTGGCATTGTATGGCTGCCATTGTTATAGTGGGCACTGTATGGCTGGCATAGTTATGGTGAGCACTGTATGGATGGCAGTGTATGGCTGGCATAGTTATGGTGAGCACTGTATGGATGGCAGTGTATGGCTGGCATTGTTATAGTGGGCACTGTATGGCTGGCATAGTTATGGTGAGCACTGTATGGATGGCAGTGTATGGCTGGCATAGTTATGGTGAGCCTGTATGGAGGCACTGTATGGCTGGCATTGTTATAGTGGGCACTGTACGGCTGGCATAGTTATGGTGAGCACTGTATGGATGGCAGTGTATGGCTGGCATAGTTATGGTGAGCACTGTATGGATGGCACTGTATGGCTGGCATTGTTATAGTGGGCACTGAATGGCTTGAATAGTTATGGTGGGCACCATGTGGCCAGTACTATGGGGCTATATATGATATTTTAAGCAATCAAAATGAGCAATCCAGTAAATACTGTTTCTGTATTATCTCTGGATTTCATCCACACAGAAGTAGTTATTTCTGAAACGATCATGGTGGATCCACAAGATAAACCATAAAGATGTCTGATAGGTTCCAGACTCTTAAAATGAGAATTTTAAGTTTCCATAAACCTATAATAAAACTAGGTGTCCTAAAGTGCAGCCAAGATCTCTCAGCCATGTTGGGTATTTACTATTGAATGTGCCCACAGAAACACCTGTTCTGGATGAAGAAGTGACTGCGCACGTGTGGCCCTTCATCATTCATTTCAATAGGAGTACAGGTGAGCTGCCGCTTTTGTCTGTACTTGGAACTCTCAAAGAATGGAGATGGCCAGAGGATGCGCAGTCACTTCTTGATTCAGAACAGACGTTTCCGGGGCCTCTTTTGAAGATAGGTGCAGGTCCTATGGATGGAAGGTCGACCCTCTGGGGGGCATAAAGGGCTTTTGCAATCATTGACATTGTTGAACTGTCCTATTGATGTGCCAACAATATGTCTGATTGCAAAACCCCTTTAGGCCACGTTCACACGGTTTAAACCAGGACGTATTTCAGTCCGTAATTACGAGCCGTAGTGCGCAAATTACGGGCTGAAAACGTCCCAGTCCTTACAGTAATCCACAGTTCTCATAGAGAACTATGGATTACGTCTCCTCTCCTTGCTCGGTAAATCCGCCGGGCGGGGAGATAATTGACATGTGAATTACTAGCGGCGTATACGCTATGGGCCAGCGAGGTGCCGGCCCCCCGCACCCGCCCCCGGCCACACGGCGTAATTGCGGGGCGTAATTACGGCCTGCAAGTACACCGTTTGAACCTAGCCTTAGGGTGCTTTCACATGGTGCGTTTTTGGTGCGTTTTTGATGTGTCTCATTTACTAAAGCTGTCTAACAGTAAAACTGTCTTTGTTGCCTACATCAACCAATCAGAGCTCACAGCAACCAATCAGAGCTCACAGCAACCAATAAGAGCCCATAGCAACCAATCAGGGCCCATAGCAACCAATAACGGCCCACAGCAACCAATCAGAGCTCATAGCAACCAATCAGAACCCATAGTGACCAAACAGGGCTCATAGCAACCAATCAGAGCTCATAGCGACCAATCAGAGCTCACAGCAACCAATTAGAGCCCATAACAACCAATCAGGGCCCATAGCAACCAATCAGGGCCTAGCTTTAATTTTTTTCAGAGCAGTTTAAAAAATAAGAACTGAGCTCTGATTGGTTATTATGAGCTCTAATTGGTCGCTATGGGCTCAGATTGGTTGCTATGGGCTCTGCTTGGTTGTTATGAACTCTGATTGGTTGCTATGGGCTCTGTTTGGTTGCTCTGATTGGTTGCTATGGGCTCTGTTTGGTTGTTATAAGCTCTGATTGGTTGCTATGGGCTCTGTTTGGTTATGAGCTCTGATTGGTTTCTATGGGCTCTGTCTTTGTTGCCCACAGCAACCTATCGGAGCTCATAGCAACCAATCAGAGCTCATAGCAACCAATCAGAGCTCATAGCGACCAATCAGAGCCCATAGCGACCAATCAGAGCTCATAGCAACCAATCAGAGCTCATAACCAATCAGAGCCCATAACAACCAATCAGAGCCCATAGCAACCAATCGGAGCTCATAGCACCCAATCAGAGCTTATAACAATCAAACAGAGCCCATAGCCACCAATCAGAGCCCAGCTTACATTTTTCCAGAGCACTATATGAAATGAAAGCTGAACTCTGATTGGTTGCTATGAGCTCTGATTGGTTGATATGGCCTCTGATTGGTTGATATGGCCTCTGATTGGTAACTATGAGCTCTGATAGGTTGCTATGGATTCTGATTGGTCGCTATGGGCTCTGATTGGTTGCTATGAGCTGTGATTGGTTGCTATGGGCAACAAGAACAGTTATACTGCTAGACAGTTTTCATACATAAAGCCCAAAATGTCCATAGAAGTTATTACATTTTAGCTATTAACTGCATTCCCCAGTTCACATCTGCATAAGAGGCTTCATTCAGAACCTTCGCCCCAAGGGTGGCACCGGATTCGTTTCATGACGGACACCAATGATAGCCGGCAGACCTTATGGCTACAATAGGGTCTGTCGTTCTTTACGACATGATGTCTGCTATGTTAACTGAATTTTTTCTGTCACTTTTGACAGAATCTATGGATTGGAAGCTCCGATGTAGATGTGACCCCAGCCTAAGGGTATGTTCACACGGCGTAATTTCGGCGCGCATTTTGCCGCGTATTTGCGCTCTAATACGGGCGAGATGCGCGCCGAAATTACGGTAATCCATAGAGATTTCGCCTCCTCTCCCCGCTCGTACAATACGATCGTACTGTACGCGCGGGGAGATAAGTGTCGTGTCAATTATTCGTGGCGAATACGCGAGTAATGAATGTCAATGGGGCCGGCGGGCTGCTGGCCCCCCCGCACCTCAGGAGTAGGCGCGTATTAGCGCGAGCTCCCGAAAGACATGATGTACTGCAGCGCGTACTATAAGCACCGCAATACATCGTGTGAACATACCCTTACACTGATCAATAACAACTGCTCGTAAGGCAACCAAATAATACATCGGATGAGATGACGTTCTATGGTATGAGGAGATGATATGTTCTAACGTTCGGCTTGCATAATCGGAGCCAGAGAAGGGAACATCAGAAATACAAGTTGGCATGACTGTACATGGCACATCACAACTCACCTTGGCAGTGGCATGTGCCCTTATTTCAGCATTACCTGTGATATCTAGGGTATCATATAATTGCTCATACACCTGCAAGGAGAGAACACAGAATGGACATAACAGAAAATCAATAGAGACAAAACCGAGAAAAAATAGCCCTGTGATCAGCCGGGCACAGATAGCGACCAGCCTGGAAGCTGCAAGTGGTACGGAGTCTCCTCATGGACAACAACAGGGATCAGTTACAGGAAGGGGTTAAACAAAACTCGTGACCATTCTGGACTTTTATTTTAGTAAATCCTTGTGTCCCCTGTAACAATCCTGGAGCCTCCTCTCTTATAACTCTGTGCTGTGCTGTTCCTCTGTTATTCCTCTGAGAAATGTATGACTGAATCTGTCAGATGGGCGTTACCTTTCCAGTTCTGAAAGAGGTGTGTTCCTGCACACAGCACCGATTGGACAATTTTATACTCGGCAGAGACATATCCCCGATTTTGAACACCCATCTGACAGATTCAGCAACCAATTTCTTTAAGGATGAACAGAAGAGCAGCTCAACATAGAGTTGCCCGCAGATCAGATAGCATGTTCAATGTGACCAGTTTCCTTTAACTCCTTAACGACCTCCCGCTGTCTTTTGGTGTCGGGCATTTCAGGTCATTTGTCTGCAGCAACGTCTTTTGACGTCACTGCACACATCGGAGTTTGGGGCTCCCGGTGCCGCAGCAGCGCTGAGAACGAGGCTGTACTAAACTCCGCTCCCCGGTGCTTTAACCCTTTCATTGCTGCAGTTCGTCACCGCAGCGCAATCAAAGGGTTTCCTTGCTCTGTCGGGTGATCAGGACTCCCGGTGACCTGACAGAGCCCGGGAACGGCTGCACAGTCAGCTCTGGGGACCTAGAGTGGCCCCAGGACTGTCTGTGTATGAAGCCAGTGATCAGGGCAGACTGTGCGCTGCCCTGACTGCTGCCTGTGTCTGACAGACACAGATTATAATGTATTATCATATATGAATATGCTAATACATTACTAAGTGTGAAAAAAAAAGAAGTAACAGTTCTCCCTTCATGGGATTTAAAAATAAAGTAAAAAACATAAAAAGTGTAAAAAAAAGATAAATAAAATAAAATAAATATTTAATAAAAAATAATGTGCAAATAATTGTGCATTCATTACACACACAAAAAAAAACCCTACACATATTAGGTATCCACACGACCATAATAACCTGTAGAATTAATCTAACAAGTTATTAAGTGTGAAATGTGAATGGTGTGAAAAAAAAAAAAAAAAAACAATTTGAAAAAAAATTCTGCAATTATTTATAAGTAAACTTAAACTATTCCCCCATAAAGTACAACTCGTCTCGAATAAAACGAGGCCTCCTACAACTGGTCCCCTGCTCACTGACCTCTCTTATGGCAGAACAGAATTTGCTCTGCAGAACACGTTGCAGAGCCTGCAGTTTCTGCGGCGGCACCTCTCCGCTTCGTTGCAGTCTCTCCAGCAGCTCAATTGCACGGGACACATCTACAAAAAATAAAAAAATAAGCAAAAATCTGTTATCAAATCTGGAAGGGAGAGGCATGGACCGCACATCCTCACACTATATGTTGATCTAATGCTTCTCAGCAAAACTTTACAAGAATGAACAGGAGGTTCTTAGTATACTTTTTGATCAAAATGTATAGGCCCACTTGCCACTTCACGGCGACCGCTTTAAAGTGGGTCCCTACACTAAATGGGGGCAGCACTGCACAAAAACACAGTTTTGCTGGGATTAGTGGCTGTGGTCTACATAAAGAGTGACCTCTCCTGACGTGTCTGTTTTAGTAAATCCTTGCGTTCCCTGTGAAATAACAATTCTGGAGCCTCTTCTCTTATTACTCTGTGTTGTGCCGTTCCCCTGTTACTCCTTCTAGGAATTTATTACTGAATCTGTCAGATGGGTGTTACCAATTGGGGGCGTGTCCCTGCACGGTCTGACCGTGTCCAATCAGTGCTGTGCAGGGACACACCCCTTTGAAAATTTGAATTGTAACACCCACTGACTGATTCAGAAATACATGTCTAGGAGGAATAACAGAGGAACAGCACAGCACAGAGTTATAAGAGAAGAGGCTCCAGAATTGTTATTTCACAGGGAACACAAGGATTAACTAAAGCTGATATATTAGGAACAACTACAGATGCTCTTCTTAAAGAGGAAGTTCTAGCAAAGAACTAGAATTTCTGAAGAAAATACACATTGCAATTAATATCTGTATCCCAAACGTGTTTGTCTACACAGTGTAGATCTAGGGTGCCTGGAGCCCACCAGTGGAGATGACTCTTGGGGCCCACCAGTGAAGTTGATTCTTGGGGCCCACCAGTGGCATTGATTCTTGAGGCCCACCAGTGGCATTGATTCTTGGGGCCCACCAGTGGAGCTGATTCTTTGGTCCCACCAGTGGAGGTGATTCTTGGGGCCCACCAGTGGAGGTGATTCTTGGGGCCCACAAGTGGAGTTGATTCTTGGGGCCACCAGTAGAGTTGATTCTTGGGGCCCACCAGTAGAGTTGATTCTTGGGGCCCACCAGTGGAGCTGATTCTTTGGTCCCACCAGTGGAGGTGATTCTTGAGGCCCACCAGTGGAGCTGATTCTTTGGGCCCACAAGTGGAGTTGATTCTTGGGCCACCAGTAGAGTTGATTCTTGGGGCCCACCAGTGGAGCTGATTCTTTGGTCCCATCAGTGGAGGTGATTCTTGGGGCCCACCAGTGGAGTTGATTCTTGGGGCCCACCAGTGGCTTTGATTCTTGGTGCCCACCAGTGGAGTTTATTCTTGGGGCCCACCAGTGGAGTTTATTCTTGGGGCCCATCAGAGGAGTTGAGTCTTGGGGCCCACCAGTGGAGTTGATTCTTGGAGCCCACCAGTGGAGATGATTCCTGGGACCCACCAGTGGAGTTGATTCTTGGAGCCCACCAGTGGAGTTGGTTCTTGGAGCCAACCAGTGGGGTTGATTCTTGGTACCCACCAGTGGAGTTGATTTTTGGGGCCCATGAATGGAGTTGATTCCTGGGTCCCACCAGTGGAGTTACTTCTTGGAGCCCACGAGTCGAATTGATTCTTAGGGCTCACCAGTGGAATTGATTTCCAGGGCCCAACAGTAGACTTGATTCTTGGGGCCACCAGTGTAGTTAATTTCTGGGGCCCACCAGTGGAGTTGTTTCCTTGGGCCCACCAGTGGAGTTGATTCTTGGGGCCTGCCTTACAGCTTCTTTAAATGACTGTACATGATTCTTTCTTTTTGCTTCTCTTTCTATGCCTTGTGTCCCTGTAAAGCAGCTCTAGGTCTGCTAGGCCCAATGGCTCACCATAAGAATTCCCCTGTGGGCCAGTCTGAGCCTTTCTATAAAGGTCTTTACTTGGTCCATACTAAAACATGATCCTGCCATGTCGTAAGCTGGTTTATTACTATAGGCACATGATAGGAACAGTCACTGCTTTCCACAAAGTCAGGGCACTCCTCCCCTGCTGCAATCCTTGCCATGATTTAATAGGCTACATTTGTTCAATCTCCCAAATGCTTGTGATTGCTAATTGTACGACTTCTTCTGATCCATTCAATCAGAGTTTGGCCTATATTCCAGGTCTTTAATTGGGGCAATTAAGAACTTCACCCCCTGCTGTCAGTTCAATTTTCTAGCTAGGCTGTCCAAGTACTGAGTAATATTAAGGACGGGTTTCTCTCTTCGAGGATCTGTGTTGCACTACGATGACCGGTCATGTCCAGTGGTCATGTAGGGTTAAGTAAACGGTGTCCGATCAGATTCCAAGCATGGACTCTAGTGGAGAGACGACAATGCTGAGCTTTGATGCAATCAGTCTGTTCCATCAATGGCATAAAGAGAACAAGTCTTCTTAGGGAACAAATGAGGAGTTAATGAGCTCTGTTCCACCAAGATTATAAGCAGCAATGGAAAAAGACCTTAGGGGTTCCGCCCCAACACGGGGACACGGCCCGGCGATCACAGGAACCTGGTGTGTGAATGTCTGATGAAGAATAGAGGGTACAGAACAAAGGATGAGAGACACCTAGGAAGACGGAACCACTTCATTATGAGATGGGGAAACTGGAAATGTACAAAAAGGCTGATGAAAAGCTCCGTTCTGCACTTCAGACATTTCATTTATTATGTGCGCCCTGTCCTAGATACTTCAAAGCCATCTCAGCAGGATCCAGGAGAAGACCCTATAGACCTACAATAATTAGAAAACCTCCTATGCCATGTAACACATAAAGAACTGAAAGATCATGATCTAGAGAGTCATTAGATTTTCTAATATACTTGTTGTATCAGTTCCTGAGTTTAAAGACCACTGCTTGCTGTCAGTGAGTAGAAACCTTCGTTATTTATTCCCAAGAGACAAAAATCTATCGATGGTCATGTAATGGACACACAGCAGCACAGCTCAGTACAGTACAGTTATCAGAGCTGTGCCTTGTAACAAGCCATCCATTGATATGGAAGTAGCCTCAAAGGGGCTATTCTGTCCTTGTGGGGGTCCAAATTAGCTTAAAAATAACAAAGGGTTCACCGAGAAAACGAATCACAACATGCCTTGTTGCTGTGAAAGTGCTTTCTGCTTTATTCACAAAATGGCAGCTTCTTATACTTTTGCAAATTAGTAGATAAGAAGCATCACATGTACCTGGCTGTGAGGGTCTATTGGCACGTCCTTATCTACAGATCCCTCCTCACAGCTCAGGAATGTTTGGACACAGGGTGTAACTTCAGAAGAAGTGCCATCTTGGATTACACGACGATCTCTACAAACTACTACAGGCAGCCATTTTGTTAACACATTAGTGACAAAAGATATACATACAGCTTTTACATGCTGTATTACATAGGTATGTGAGGTATATACTAACTAATACATTAACTAATACATTAACTAATACATTAAAATAAAGACACAAAGGATCACACATATATAACCTTTGTTCCCATCCACAACACCATCTATCAACTATTTCCTTGACTGATGAAGTCCAGTAAGTTTAGAAAGGTCAAGCTGAGCTCTTGGATCTTTGTATTCTACCTTATCTATGATACATAGAATTGCTGTGGACATAGAGGAAGGCAAACAGTAGTTGCCCAGTTTCCCTGTGACTAGGTGAAGAGTGGTCACTACAAGAATATTCATCCAACATAAAGCAGCATTTACACGGCAGAGACTAAATGCCGGTCGGGATTTCCCGGCCGGAATTTGGTCTGTTTTTGGCACGCAGGTGGACGGCTTTTCTCCACTGTTTGCGAATTCAAGCCCTTCTCCTTCGCACCCACATGTTCATGTTCTGCCCGAAAACCGGGCAGAAGAATGAACATGTTCTATGTTTTTCGGACCACCGGTGGTCTACAAAACCGTCCGGCGGAAAATCCGTGGGGACTGCTGCACGGATTTCCCATTAAGGTCCATGTTAATGGTTGACAGTCGGTTTACAGACGGCTTTCAAAACTGAAAACCATCTGTAAAACCAACTGAAAACCTGGACCGTGGGGGCAAGCCCTAAGGTTCTCCATAACCTCTTCCCTCAATACAGCTCTGCCTTAATCTCCAGATACCTTCCCTCACGCAATCTCTGCCCCTCACGGGACCTTCTTCTCTGCTCTCCTCTTATCAGCTCTTCACACAACCGTCTCCAAGACTTCTCCCGTGCTTCCCCCACACTCTGGAACTCACTGCCCCAACACATCAGACTCTCCTCCAGGATAGTCTATAACTGACAATAACCCCGTTGCCACTACTCCACCCCACAAACACGTCTTCCCCTCCCCTTCTGTCTCTTTCCTCCTCACTTGTAGATTGTAAGACTTCTCCCGTGCTTCCCCCACACTCTGGAACAAATTACCCCAACACATCAGACTCTCCCCCAGGATAGTCTATAACCGACAATAACCCCGTTGCCACTACTCCACCCCACAAACACGTCTGCCCCTCACCTTCTGTCTCTTTCCTCCTCTCTTGTAGATTGTAAGCCTTTGGTCATATCTCCCTCCTTAAGCAGTTGTTAGTCATTTACCATCACCATTGTACTTGTTTGGCGTATGTTATGTATGAAACCCCCCCTCGCGTCCTGGGACTAATGGCGCTCTACAATAAATAATAATAAAATTGGAATAATCTTCTCATGAAAAAATAGAATCTTGACTAAAAATTTTTTAGACCATGTAAAAAATGTCCTTTAATTCAGAACTAGTGTCGCGCGAACAATAAAAAGTTGTAGTTCGATTAGAGCCTCAAACTTTTGTGAGTTTGGTTCGAAGTTCTATTCAAACTCGAACTCGAACTTTGAACCCCATTAAAGTCTATGGGAGAAGATGTTCTGGTTAATTTTTATATCTATACAGGTGAGGAGAAGCTGGAATTACCATCCATAACAGTAACCTGGATACAGGGAACAACTTAGTGAAGAAAATTTGGCTCTAAGAGTGATAGAAAAAAAATTAAGAGGCTGTAATACTTCATTCCTTTTAATGGGTTACTGAAATGAGGAGGACAACTTGCAAGCAGGGGCATAGCTATAGGAGGTGCAGCAGTAACAGCTGCTATGGGGCCCTGTTTCCTGAGGGGGCCCAAAAGTCCCTTTGACACATAGGAGATTTGGAGACGATGCGTTATACACTTACTGAACCCCCAAAACTGCAAAAATTGAACTTTTGGGCATTGAGTATGATAAAGCAAATCCAAGCACTCTGTATAATATATATCCATGTATATGAGAGTTAGGCCTTATGTGATCCTGCAAATGTCACCAAATAACAGCTTCTGGGTGTGGGAAAGATGCAGCCAGCAATACCAAATTCCCTAACTATTGCTGTCTATGGAGAGGAAAATGCTATCTAACTAAGAGCAGTCTGTACAGTACAGAGAGTGAGCTGGAAATGTTGTTCACAAGGCAATACAGTGAAATATATAACATGTTCATGTGATTTTAGGAGCCAAAGAGAGCCCTATACCTCAGCAATGATGTTTTTGACACTTCTCTGTGCTCTGCACTGATTGAATGGCCGCCAAAAGTACAGAAAGGTGATTGGATGGCCACCAAAAGTGCAGAACGCCGCTGAAAACAAAGCTGAAAATGGCGTGTCCAACTACAACGTACCCGAACGAACTGTAAAAGGTTCCGTTCGACTTCTAAAAATTTGAGAAGTTTACTTTCTAGAACAGTTCGATCAACACTATTCAGAACGATTGGAATGTCACCAAAGAAGTAAAGACCATCCAACATTGTAGCACATCTAAGGTGACTTTCAGTGTATCTAAGATACAGTACATCTAAGGAAAGTATTCATCTGACATCATATATGCAAAGATATATGGTTAAAATTGGAATGATCTTCTTATTAACAACAGGAACAAATTTCCATTTATCTAGAACTACTGGATTGTTACCAAGGAATTAAAAACTTTGCAACATTTCAGTTCATCTAAGGAGAATATTTATCCGACATCAAGCATGCAAAAGTTTATATTAAAATCAAATTGATACTATAAAAAATGTAATGTCTAAAAAAAAAATTTCAGACCAGGAAAAAATTTCTATCATACATGCCAACTCTCCCTTTTTGGGCGGGGGGTTCCTTCTATTTGGGTACCCATCCCGCCCTCCCAGGTGTTTTGGAATTCCCCCAGCCGCAAGCAGGCGGCGGGGGATCTTTAAATGGCCGCGGCTCCGGAGTAGCGCTAGTGCGCTACTCTGGCACCGCCGGGCCGCTCCTACAGGCGGGTGAAGCGGCCGCTGCGCCCGCTTCACCTGCCCGGAGTCTCGCTGTGCAGGGAGGAGGCAGGGGGGATCGCTCCCTCCTCCCTCCTCCCCCTGTATGTACGGTGCCGGTGTGTGCGCCGCACATACAGGTCAGCGGTGCAGGGGAAGTGACGCGCGGCTGCAGGGGAGTGACGCGCGGCTGCTCTCACTTCCCCCTGCGCCGCTGAGGAGATAGGCCGGAGCGGCCCCGCTGCAGGAGCCAGGTGAGGTAAGTGGATTTTATTATTTTATTTTTATTAGCTATAGGGGGGGGGGGGCTCTGCCTGGCAACAATGGGGGCACTACCTGGCAACAATGGGGGCTCTTCCTGGCAACAGAGGGGACATCTACCTGGCAACAGAGGGGGCACTACCTGGCAACAATGGGGGCACTACCTGGCAACAATGGGGGCTCTTCCTGGCAACAGAGGGGACACTTCCTGGCAACAGGGGGACATCTACCGGGCAACAGAGGGGACATCTACCTGGCAACAATGGGGACATCTACCTGGCAACAGAGGGGACATCTACCTGGCAACAATGGGGACATCTACCTGGCAACAATGGGGCACTACCTGGTAACAGAGGGGGCACTACCTGCAACAGAGGGGCACTATCTGGAAACAGTGGGGACATCTACCTGGCAACAGAGGGGACATCTACCTGGCAAACAATGGGGGCATCTACCTGGCAACAGAGGGGGCACTACCTGGCAACAATGGGGGCACTACCTGGCAACAGAGGGGACATCTACCTGGCAACAGAGGGGACATCTACCTGGCAACAGAGGGGGCACTACCTGGCAACAGAGGGGGCATCTACCTGGCAACAATGGGGGCACTACCTGGCAACAGAGGGGGCACTACCTGGCAACAATGGGGGCACTACCTGGCACCAATGGGGGCACTAGCTGGCAACAGAGGGGGCACTAGCTGGCAACAGAGGGGGGCACTAGCTGGCAAACAATGGGGGCACTACCTGGCAACAGAGGGGGCACCTACCTGGCTAACAAAGGGGGGCACCTACCTGGCTACAGAGGGGCATCTACTTGACTACAAGGGTGCATCTAACTGCCTGTAAGGTGCACTACCGGATTATGGGGGGTTACTACCTGGAGATAAGGGAATCTACCTGGCTTTCTTCCAAATCCTTTATGCAGTTAGGTAGAGTGTGTGTGGCTTTTTGAAGGGGGCGTGGCATACCGAAAAGATGGGCCGCCTAAAATCTCCTGCTTTTTCATTTTCAAAAGTTGGCAACTATGATTTCTATTGATCCAGAATTAATGGACTGACACCAAAGAAAGACTATAAATGATTGCAATGCATCTAAGGCGGCTTGCATTTCATCTAAGAAGAGCATTCATCAAACATCATACATGCAAAAGTGCATAGTTACATGGTTTGTAAGGCCGAAAAAAGACAGACGTCCATCCAGTTCAGCCTATTGTGCTATAGTGTTGATCCAGAGGATGGCAAAACCTTCCATGAAGTAGAAGCCAATTGTTCTCATTTTAGGGAAAAAAAATTCCTTCCTGACTCCAACCTGTACATCAGAATAAATTCCTGGATCAGCGACCCTTCTCCAGAATCCCGGTCACTATAACTTGTTATATTATTAAATTTAGAAATGTATCCAGACCCTTCTCCAGAATCCCGGTCACTATAACTTGTTATATTATTACATCTAGAAATGTATCCAGACCCTTCTCCAGAATCCAGGTCACTATAACTTGTTCTATTATTATATATAAAAATGTATCCAGACCCTTCTCCAGAATCCTGGTCACTATAACTTGTCATATTATTCCATCTAGAACTGTATCCACCCCCTTCTCCAGATTCCGGGTGACTAAAACTTGTTATATTATTACATCTAGAAATGTATCCAGACCCTTCTCCAGAATCCTGGTCACTATCACCTGTTATATTGTTACATCTAGAAATGTATCCAGACCCTTCCCCAGAATCTTGGTGACTATAACTTTTTTTTTTTTATTTTATGTAGAAATGTATCCAGACCTTTCTCCAGAATCCTGGTCACTATAACTTGTTATATTATTACATCTAGAAATGTCTCCATGCCCTTCTCCAGAATCCCGGTCACTAAAACTTGTTATATTCCATCTAGAAATGTATCCAGACCCTTCTCCAGAATCCTGGTCACTATAACTTGTTATGTTATTACATCTAGAAATGTATCCAGACTCTTCTCCAGAATCCTGGTCACTATAACTTGTTCTATTATTACATCTAGAAATGTATGCAGAAATGTATGCAAATTTTTTTCTTCATTTCAATTATTAAGGGACTTGTTGGAAGTGCTTTCTACTTTATCTATCTATCAATCTATCCTATATCCATCTCTCTATCTCCGATCTATCTATCTATCTATCTATCTATCTATCTATCTATCTATCTATCTATCTATCTATCTATCTATCTATCTATCTATAGAAATGTATCTATCTCATATCTATCTATCTATCTATCTATCTATCTATCTCTGATTTCTCTATCTATCTCATATCTATCTATCTATCTATCTATCTATCTCTGATCTATCTATCTATCTATCTATCTATCTATCTATCTATCCTATATCCATCTCTCTATCTCCGATCTATCTATCTATCTGATTTATCTATTTATCTATCTATTTATCTATCTATCTCATATCTATCTATCTCTGATCTATCTATCTATCTATCTATCTATCTATCCTATATCCATCTCTCTATCTCCGATCTATCTATCTATCTCTGATTTATTTATTTATCTATCTATCTATCTATCTATCTATCTATCTATCTATCTATCTATCTATCCCATGTCAATCTATCATAAACGGAAAGTCAGAAGCCCGCTATCTATTTCTTAGCCACTTCTCACATTGCTCCCCTCATCACCCTTTGGTCGCTGCGCACTCCCCAGTTTGTTACTACGTTACCCTCTGCCATTCTGAATACAATTTAGAATCTATCAGATTGATACTATGTCCCTTGCTGCCCTTGCCCTGTATGCCAGGCTAGTTGTCACCCCCCAGCACCTGCCAGCCCTGTAGACATGAATGAATGGATGGAGCTACAAAGACGAATATGAACGAATGCAGGAATGACTGAAGCCTGAAGATTGCAGAGAGGATCAGGCCACAAATTCTGAGTCGAGAGAACAAGAAGCGGCGTCGCAGCAATAGGAAGGTAAATGCAAGGTTATTCTGCAGATCAGTCACTTCCCTGATTAGCAGGTTGGTGCCAGTGGGGAAAAAAAAGTGAATCCAGCAATCTCTCCCCTCCCCCTGGCTGCACTCGCCTGCTGCAGGCAACATCCCGGCCCCTGCAATGCAACATGCATTGTGTCTATTACCTCTCTCCAGACCTAAGGGTTCAGATAGAGCTGCCATCTTAACTCCAGCAGTCACATGCCCAGGAGTTCCCCACTGTGGAGGAGGAGGAGGAGGAGGCGGCGGCGGCGGCGGCGGCAGCCCACAAGCCTTGGAGATGCTGTGTGCATCCTGACAGCCGCTGGATCATCCTCCTCCTTGTGTGCACTGACTATAGTGCCACAGCCGTGAGCGAACGCATGGGACGGCGGGCTTCCTAATGCCCCATGTGCCCGCCATATGCCAACCCACTACAGCAACCACAGCCGGCAAAAGAACCATCATTTATTAAAGCAGCCGTACTGGAATTCTGGTGCAATTTGCGGCATAAGTAATGGCGTACATGCTTTACACCACATTTATGATGTGTTTTAGACACTTCTTCATCTAATAAGACAAAGGGGTGTGGTCTCTGTCAAAAGGGGTGTGGTTTAGCATGTAACATGCACCCAAAAAATGTGGATTTGGATGCAGATCCAGGCCCAAAAACTGCCCTGGAAGAAAATTTGTATGGGTGTTTCAGAAAGAAGGCAGCGCTGAAAAAATACATCTAAAACAAGAAGGAAAAATCCTCATCAAATCCTCAAAAACAAGTCTGAAAACTGCGAAATACGAGGCGGTTTTCAGACAAGTATTTGACGCTGATTTCAGCGCTTAAAAATAACCGTCCAAATAAGACGTGTGAACATAGCTTTAGGCTAAATCTACACAGCAATGTGAAAGTGGCGCACAAAATCCTACGGCATTTTCATGTCGCTGGATGGTTGCGCGGTTTTTGTTAAAAAAAAAAACGCGGTCGTATTTTGGATTCCCACCGCTCCAGTACATGGGCTGAACGGGAATCCGATGGCGGTCCGGAGGAATATACTACATGTTCTATATTCCACAGGCCGGTTTTAGGTTTAGGAAACCTAGCACCCAGACCACGCTGATGTGAACAGTTACGAATAGTCTGACGTGACACTTGGTTCCACTCACCTACCTGAAACGTGCCTGGAGTTGTGTGACATTCATCATCCGGTTCCACAGGGCATTGGTTACAATGAAGCGCTCATCAGTGTGTGATGGAGCCAAAGGACGTCCACTTCTTTGCCTTTCTGTGACTCTTCCAGTCTCTCTGTATCTCTGATACAACCTGCTGATGACACTCTGTGACACTCTAAGCTCAGTGGCCACTTCCGTCTGAGAGCATCCTGCTTGAAGCCTGGCAATGGCGAGCTACTGTTGATCAATTTTCAGGTGTTGTCTTGGTCTCACGATGTCACAATATGAACAGCAGGATGAGGAGGACGGTTTAAATCCCAATCCCAAGAGACATAATAGAAAACATATGATGGGACAATGAAAGATAACAGAGGCTTTGATGAGATGCTGGCACTTGTAGTACAGCAGAGAGACATACCAGAAAACATATGATGGGACAATGAAAGAGAACAGAAGCTATGATGAGATGCTGGCACTTGTAGTACAGCAGAAAATCATACCTGTGAAGAAAAACCAAAGCGATCACATGGGAGCAGAGACAATGATGAGTGTTCTATCAAATTCTGTCATAATTCATCATTTCAAAAAGCTGTCACTTAAAAAAGCTGGCAATTAAAAAAGCTGACAGACCAATTGGTCCCCGAAATTTATTGGACAATTCAGGGATCAAACGCCTGTTGTGAATTTTGCCATTAAGCTTCTTGTTAGAGATCAGCAAGTTGTGCACAAAGTACTGAAACATTGAGCAGTTGGACGAGAGCATCTAAAGGGAAGAGATCGGCTCATTTAGTGCATTTAAAAAAATTTGAAGAAATGTTATATTCACCCTGAAATTTCAAACAGAAGCCGAATATCCCAAACTTTTTGTGAGTAGTGTATAGTGCAAACCAGAAGTTTCCATCCACTATATAAAAAGCCCCATCTGCAGGTTTTTCTCACTCTCTGACATGAAATCAGAATAAACCTTCCCCGTTTTAGGTCAATTAGGAACCAAAATTATTTATATTTGCCAAATATTGTTGAAACTCAAGGAGGCAAAAACGACAAAATTTAGCTGCATCTTTTCAGGCCTGGGAGTTAAAGGGGTTGTCTCATATACAAGCAGTCCTCTGTCCCTTAGTTACAAATGGAAACTTATGGGGCATGCTGGCACTTGTAGTTCCATGCTCCACAGAAGATAGTAGCTATGGAACGACAAGTTCCAGCATGCCACAGCAGTACATGAGGTGAAAATGAGGTGAAATCTACATACCAGAACCACAGACAGCAAAACAAATGTAATAACCCTTCCCTGTACTATCCGAAACTAAAAAAAAGTAACATTTCATACATATACCTGTTCCGACTTACATACCAATTCAAATTAAAGGGGTTGTCTCACTACATTGATTCATCTCACCTCACCTGTTTTATTGGTTTCATTTTGAATTCAGGGGCGTGTTTACTGGCTTCCACTAGGCTGCAGTAGAAGTCAGGTCTGTAGCTATAGCAACCAGTGCTGGCAGCCTATCAGGAGAGATCACACAGGTCTGTAGCTCTAGCAACCAGTGCTGACAGCCTATCATGAGAGATTGAACAGGTCTGTAGCTATAGCAACCAGTGCTGGCAGCCTATCAGGAGCAATCAAACAGGTCTGTAGCTATAGTGACCTGAGGAACTGATGCCGTCCTTACAAGAGGGGATATATAGGGGCAGGTAGAACACTAGGCTGCAGTAGAAGCCAGGTCTGTAGCTATAGCAACCAGTGCTGGCAGCCTATCAGGAGAGATCACACAGGTCTGTAGCTATAGCAACCAGTGCTGACAGCCTATCATGAGAGATTGAACAGGTCTGTAGCTATAGCAACCAGTGCTGACAGCCTATCATGAGAGATTTAACAGGTCTGTAGCTATAGCAACCAGTGCTGGCAGCCTATCAGGAGAGATCAAACAGGTCTGTAGCTATAGTGACCTGAGGAGCTGATGCAGCCCATACAAGAGGGGATATCTAGGAATAGGTAGGACACTGTTAATGGACACATATTGCAAAGTGACTTGTTTTTGAAAGGTCTTTAACATAAAAAGCAGCAATCCCTGTAGTGAGACAACCCCCTTTTTTTTTTCATAACTGTTTTTCTTTTAAATCTTTTTATTAAGCATTCCAGAACATGCAATAAGAATATGAATCACACAAGTGAAATTCACAGAGATACAATGACCATCATGAGATCCAGTCCATTGACAGCCTACGAGGATACATTCCGAAATACAATGCTTTTCTTATTTTTCCCCTTAACCCCCAACATACAATTGTTAAATGTCTTTAGTAAGTAACACAAAGTATATTCTATAATATACTTTGTAAATAAGTATTGAGAACAAAAAGTGCAAAGATTGCGAGTATGTGCATTCTGCATTACCAATTTAAATAAACATAAGTTTAAACAAAATCCAACCTGGGCCTTCGTTTTTGCGATCTCTTGTCTGTTCCAGAGAACCGGACCCATGCCTCTTCCCAACTGTCTAACCTATAGACCAGCTTTCTAAATGCACTTGAACCTGCTCTATGTTAGACCAGGATTTTCTTGGTATTATACTGACTCAGGCTATAAGCCATGTCTTTTTTCCAACC